>VZTA01014363.1:141325-166710 GCA_013398855.1 Mohoua ochrocephala | reverse complement strand
TGATTGCCATTCTATAAAATGCTGAATGAACTTCTAATTTCTCTTCCTTCAACACACTAAGGTGGCAGGCCAGAATACAAAATTACAGCCGTACAGTTTGCTCAGTTTCACTGCTACTCACAAATTATAAACCTAGGAGCAAGGAAAACATATAAATTAAAAACAAATTACTCAAGTACATCCAGGGCACTGGGGCACATAAGGACATAAATAAATGGTGACAAATATTTTAGAACATCTAGAAAATCTTTTTTGGGGTTGTTTATAAAACACTCACTTCTCAGGCTGAGGATTCAGCCACATTTTGGTTTTTAACTAAGCATTTTAAACAAAGCTTGAATTCTTAAGATTTCTTATTTCCTCTTTAATTTGCAAAGAATCACCCTCATTTAAAAGTTCACCTCATAATTTCATTGGATTCAAAGTTGAAAAACAAGCCTAAACCATCTTATTTTAAAATGCCACTCTGTGCCGTATGGCTTTTTCTTAAAAAGCTGTCCAAAAGAAGAACCAAATGTTATTTTTAAATTCACACTATTTTTTGTTAAGGAAAATGAAGACATCCTGAATTAATCTGAATGATTAATCTGAACAGCTTTTCTGCAACTCATTGTTTGGTGTTTTTCTCTTTTGCTACCCAGTAAAACCACTCTGGGGAAGTCAACACAGAGGGCAACACTCAACTCCTTGCTGTAGACCCCTCTGTGTGCCCAACGGTGGCCAGGTGATCCATGTGTCATTACAGTAAGGGCAAAACAGGTCAGGCATCTAGTGCTATTTGACATCCCTACACCATCCCCATTCCAGAAAATCTTTGGTCTCTCATGGCTCCTGTGTTGTGTCTGCCTGCCCACATGGATGTCTCGGTTACCACAGGACATGACAAAAAATACTAGATGGAGTTAGTCCGGAGAGCCACACAGCAACCCAAAAGGTAGTCCAGGTTGAAAAAGCCTTTCTACAGATCCCTGTGGCTGTGCTCACCTCTGCCTGCTCCAGTAGCCCATGTACAGGAGACTGGTGCCATCGGTGCAGGTACATACCCTTCTGGACTGTCCCCTGCTAATACATAAGGCCACAGGGCCCTTGTAGGTCTTGTGTCTTATCAGGCAGCTCTACATGGGTGTCTTAACTGGGTGTCTCCAGGACACCTCAATCGCTTTTTGATGGATAACTGAGTCAATTATGCAGCAGCTGGGCCAGAACAATTTCCTTTTAGATTCTTCGTGAAGTTGCCTTATAGCTCTCAGTTTCATTATTAGTCACAGAATTAAATGCATCAAGTATCAGTATTCTAGCCCATAAGCCACCACAGGAACAAGGCAGTAATCATAAGACAGGACATTGTTTTAAAGCATGGAGGGAGACATGCTCTGCTGCCATACAAACTTCAACCAGCGAGGGAAAGTGTAGCTATTTCAATCTGAGAGCACATTAACGTGACAGATTTGGTACTGCCAATGGAATAGTACCACCTGCCTGCCTGTCAAAACGATTGCCTGATCTACATTCCCAGGCGAGAATATGCAGCGCAGAAACAAAGAATGTAAGACAGACATAATGTCACCCCCGAAATCTAACTGGGCTAGAATTAACCAGAACAAAGTGATTCAATAATCAGTCATTTTTCCAGAAGTACTGCTGACAGGATGACAGGCATTTTATTTCATGGGATAGACAGTATATAATCCAAAAAAAAAAAGAGTTTAATGTTAAAAATCTTGGGGGAGGAAATGTCTGTTGGCTCAGGTCAGGACAAAAACCAAACCAAATCCTCAAATAAAATTTGAAATTCATGTCAAAAAGAATCTCCCCTGTGTCATCCTAGAAGTGAAGCAGACAATAGAGCAGGGAATAGGTGAGGCAGGAATATCTGCTAGGTTCTATGGAAATACAGGAATCTCTGATCCCAGACTAGGTATCAAATGGATGTCTGCCCTAGCACCAAGGCCCTGGAGTTTATAACTCGGGATTTAATCTTTTCCTGTAACAGACATGAGCACTCTTCTGTCTTATTCATAGAATTGTAGAATGGTTTGGGATGGAAGGAAACTTTAAAGCTCATCTAGTCCAATCCCTGCAATGAGCACAGACATCTTCCACTAGATCAGGTTGTTCAGAGTCCTCTCTAACCCAGCCTTGAATGTTTCCAGGGATGGGGCATTAACCACATTTCTGGACAGCCTTGCTACAGCCATAGCAATAACATTGTATTGATCATAAGTCCTGGATAGATGCACCACACACATTGTCACATCTGTCAAGAGGACCCCTGCAGTTCTGTTTCTGATATTCTTCAGAAATGCAGAAATCATTGTTTTTCTCCTTTCATCAAAGTAATTTCAAAGTGACACAACCCAAGTGCCTTTTATCTAAGCAGATCACCTGTCTTGGTTATTTTTCTTTTTGGTTCAGTTGTGATGTTTCCCTTTTCTAAAACATGATCAAAGGATATTTTTTACACACTCTCCTGTCATTGCTGTGAACCAATTTCAAGTTATACCAGCTGAATCATATGAATATCATGGGGTTTGTTTTTCATGTTACTAGAGCCTCATTGACAGGAATTCAGTTCCTGTCGCTCTTCCAATAATTCATGCACCTTTCCCTGAAATACCATCTGTGCAGGTACTGTACCAAATGCCTTGAAATGCTATTGTCCAGCAGATGAGGTGAAATTTATACACTGCAGTCCAGATATGCCAGTATCTGCACTGAGTGTCTCCTGCAATAGACTCACTCAGAGGTTTCTGTCACCATTTTTGCCTCTGTCAGGTGGCTACCCTTGGCTTTGACTATGCCAGCGGTTTCTCCTCCTTTTTGGATCACAGCTAATCAAATTAACTATTTCCATGCCTTCTTTTTTTTCCCCCTCTCCATTATAACCAAATTATGCAAAAGAATGAAGTTCTGTCACTGTTTCTGGCCTTGCTGGGTTTGCTAATCCTCCAGCACATGCGCTCCTGACACTGAATTTGCAGACTGAAGGTCTAGTGGGATGCTGCAGAATGAAGCTCTGCTTTCAGACACTTCAGGAAATGCTTGCTGAATATACTCAGTAAACAAAGTGTTCTTTCACGGCAGTATCACCATTAGGTTTTTTATAAAGTTGAACACTTTTAAGGCTCTCAGTGCCAGTGCTGGTTTTGCTTGCATGTTTGTAACGTTATACAAACCTTGCTTTCTTGTCTTTTGTCTTCCTCTCTTCTGATTCTCATAGTAGAAGCTGCCTTTTATCTCTGCCTGTTCTGGGCTTATTCGTGCTTTCAGTTCTGTGACTCCTTTGTTACTCGCAAGACCCTCTGGCCAAGGTTTATAACAATAAGATTTTAAATCACACTGCTGTGAGCAGCTGAGCTTAGCACCCAGGGAAAGAGACAAAATACTGTGCAATCGCTTCTTGTGCCTCCCTTAATGGATATCGCATTGTTTCAGAATGGCATAACCACAAAGGGAGTTCAGGCTAAATGCACCTCCCTGCAACACAATCTTCCAGTGAAAAGCTCAGTGTGATAAACAATCATAGGATCATTCCTACTGAATACAGTCAGGAATTTTTCCAGAAGAGAGTTTCTTTAAGGCCTATCGTCTAAGAAAAGGCTAGTTTGCGTAATTCAAAATTTGATAGCTACAAAGCTCCTGTTTCATATAATTTATTCACAAATCATTACATCTGCATGTTTTACAAATACCTGGAAATTATTGAGCTTGTAGATGTAAATGGAAGTATTTTTCAACATAGGAGGAACCTCTTGTACATGTATGTATGCAAAATAAAAGAAGGGTTAATTGGGGGGATGGGAGGTTTATTTATAAATGTCCAAAACTATCCCAGGGTGTTGCGTTTCCATATTAATTTCTGAAAAAAAATAGATGAAATATTTTCCTGTTTTACAGAGATTCTCATTTTGTTCCCTCATTTCTACATCATACCACATTACTTTTTTTTCTGGCTGAAATGGAATAAATAAAACTGTTTGCTTGCTTGGGAGTTACTGTACCCTTAAGCTTAGCAGGCATAAGTAGAATACTTCATTCACATGTACCCAAAACTGGGAAGTGAGTTAAGAAACAAAAAAGTAATTCTATTTTTGGACACGAATAAAAGCTGTCTATGTTCATAGAGAAGATATAATGTATAATGACATCTTAATTATCTGCCATAAAGCATGTTCTTTTCCTTCAAAATACGTCACAGCTACAGGTCAGTAACACCAGGTGACTCCGAACTACAACCCCTGAGCTGTGGCAAAGGCCTTTGGGAGTGTCATGCTTTCACATTTCACGCCAGCCAGGATATATACTCAAATACTTCTTGCCTCTCTAAATGGTTAAACTGTCTTTCTTGATGAGAAATCTTTAGGCTTAATTTTTCCTTCTGATTTTGGTCTTTTAGTCTAGAATAATTCTCAAATACTTATATTTGCTTATTCTATTCCATGAATGTAAGCATCTTTTTCAACTGACTTTTTCAAGCATCTTCTTTCTTACTTTATTGCTAAAGAACTCATATTATACTCTTTACTCCACTCTTTCCTACCTCTTGAAAAATAAAACTCAAATCAGCTATTGTCCACTTTCTTACCAGCAGATAGTGGATACAATCAGTAAGACCACATAAACATCCTTACAAGGTTTGTGAAAACAGGAACACATGCCAGCTCTGATTGTTGCATATTAGAGTGACCTGAAGGAAGTCACTGGTGACTGTGGGCACTACCAGCAGCATCGTTACCAGGGACTGACAGGACATGAGCTGCCACCAAATGCCTAAGCAAAGCCTCCTTTGATTTAATATCTCTCACAACATGCCCCTTCTATGCACTAGGAATTATTTCGTTAAAATTTTGTCTCCGATTGCTGTATGTCCCTTCCAACTGAAGTAATCAGTTCTCTTCTAGTCTATCTCCTTTTCTTGGTCACAGGAACTAATAAGTGCTTCTGTTATTTCTGAACGGTGCATTTCAAAATGTGATATTTCCAAATGATTGCACCATATCCTGTCCAGCAGTTGCACCCAAATAAAGAATAATAGAGCCAATAGAAATGGGGGTCCAAATTCATACTTGCTGTGGCTAAATCCTACTTCCTTATGGTGCAATAGTGTGACACTGTTGTTGGGCAATTAACCCTTTAAAAGCATATGAGACTTATTATTACTTCCTCTCTCTTTGTTCAAATTAGTCAAACCTGTAAACTCTGCTCTCTGACTGCTTGTTAACTTCAGACAGGAAAGAGTTTGTCTTGCATGACTTCAGGGGTTTACAGTGCAGATGTCTATGAAAGGCACTTTGCTCTCTCTTTGTAGTCAATGAGTTGTGCAATTTACCTAATTCTGAAAAAGACATCCAAAGTAGGCCTAGTCAGTCAGGTCCCAAAAGCATCTGTTGACCTCATTGACTACAAAGACAGACATGGCAGGACTGGCTCAGGTCTTCAGCTTTGCAAATGACCAAAGACAGGAAAAATGAATTCACCTTGCTTATAGATATGAAGATGTGAATCCAAGGCAAGACATCAGAGGTCTCCTGTGTATTTATTATATAGTGCCATGTATATTGTGTGTATATATATATATACACACTATATATAGTGCCATTAATTGTATAGTGCCATAGACCTGCCAGGTCTCACACACTCTGCCTGAGATCCTTTCAGCTTGTTCCTGGCTGGAATGCTGCCACTGCATTATCTCTAACCCGAGGACACTGTCACAGCCCTCTCCAGGTCTGGCTGCCTGTATTGCCAAATATTGCGGCGATTCAATATTCTGCTGCAAAAGTCCCTGTGCTGGCCTGAGCCAGGGAGCTTGATCCCAGATCATTGCATGCTCACAGAAGACCCATTTGGCAACACTTCCACTCTTTTTTCCTGACACCAGTTTCCACTCTCTCATTTGCGATCAGGAGGTTTGTAGCCCCACAGCAAATGAATTCTAATACCACAAACACATGGTTAAATTATTTTTGAGCTCTACCCCAGGTTTGGCTAAACATGTAAGTATATTATTGATAGAGTATTTCATTGCTATTTTTCAGTAAACTGTAAAATCGATTTCTTAAATATGTGCTGATTGTCTAATGGGGGTATATTTGTTCTTTGTTAGAGTTTTTGATATTAAACACTGTGGGCAGTATAAAAATAAAATTGTGGATGAAAAGTTTAGCATGCCATATCATGGGGTTCATTGCATGCTATCTACAGAGGTGTTAGTCCTGTTGACATATCTGACCCTGGATATGTACTTCATGTTTGTCTTTCCCTTCAGTAATATCCATCCTGGAATGCAGCAGACAGTAGTGATTCTTATATCTGTAGGGATGGATGGATTGTTTGTTCCAATCCGTATTTCTGAGTAAGAGCCTGTTGTCAGGTTGTGGTGGGCTGACCCTGACACATATCAAAGTTGCACTATCACTCTCCTTCTCAACTGGGCAGGGTGATACCAGTCAGCAATTACCATCATGGGCAAAACAGGTTTGATTTGGGGAAATTACCTGAATTTATTGCAAATCAAACCAGAGTAGGATAATAAGAAATAGACCCAATCCTTAAAACACCTTCCCCTGAGTCCTCTTTTCCAGGATCAACTTTACCCTCAACTTTCTCTCCCTCCTCCTCCCCTCCTCCCTTCAGGGGGACAGGGAATGGGGCTGTGCTCAGCTCATCAGACGTTGTCTCTGCTGCTGCTTCCTCTTCAGGGTGAGTACTCCTCACACTCCTCCCCTGCTCCCGCATGTGGTCCCTCCCACAAGAGACAGTCCTCCATGAGTCCTTCCCACTGGCTGCAGTTCTTCACAAATTGCTCCAGCACGGATCCCTTCCATGGGGTACAATCCTTCAGAAACAGGTTGCTCCAGCGTGGGTTCCCACAGGGCCACAAGTCCTGCCAGCAAATCTCTTCCAGCAAGAGCTCCTCTCTCCATCGGGCCACAGGTCCTGCCAGGAATCTGCTCCAGCATGGGCTTCCCACATGGTCACAGCCTCCTGTGGGCATCCACCTGCTGTGGTGTGAGGTCTTCCAGGGGTTGCAATGGATATTTGCTGCACAATGGACCTTCATGGGCTACAGGGGGACAGCTGTTTCAACATGGTGTTCCCCACAGGCTGCAAGGGAATCTCTGTTCTGGCACTTGGAGCACCTCCTCCCCCTCCTTATTCACTGACCTTGGTGTCTGCAGGGTTGTTATATTTAATTCTTCTCTCTGCTGTTGTTCTTCCATTGTTTTTCCCCCACTCCTTAAATACTGTTATCCCGGAGGTGCTACCACTGCTGCTGATGGGCTCAGCCTTGACAAGCAGCAGGTCCATCTTGGAGCCAGCTGGCATTGGCTCTGTCAGACTTGGAGGAAGCTTCTGGCAGCTTCTCACAGAAGCCACCCCTGTAGCCCCCCCACTGCTAAATCCTTGCCACACAAACTCAATACACAGGTGCTGGGATCTTGAGATAAATGGCTCCTTCAATGGCTCACAGCTACTTATCGCAGTTCTCCACTCCACGGCATTGCCATTTGGTGAAAAGTTAAAAGCCTTGCTCTGCAACACAGCACAATGTGATTAAAATCCAAGTTGCACACCTTGTGCTGCACATGTTCTTCCATCAGTACTTTGGGACAGATATTTATACAGAACCAAGGAAACCAGTCTGAAATGAACGTACACCTCAGTCAGTTTGTCACCGTGCTGGGGAATATGTCGTTTTTTCCATACTACGGGAGAGTTCTGCAGCTGGTTTCTGCTGCAGGTTTCTGCTTCAGGCATTTCCAGTCGGGAGACCAGATCTCTGTGGAATCACAAGCCCACCCATGCTGTGCATTAATTGTGTTTCTATAGTAACTTCTTACAACTTATTCACATCTTGCTGTGTAACAGATGGGAACACGTGATATATGATATAAAAGCAGGCTGTGTGACAGCAGACGATATTGAGGAGCTGTTTCTAACATAAAATTGGTATCTATATGCAGATACATTAAAATTACAACAAAATAATGGAAAAGAATGAAAAAGAGAAGTGGTTGGGAGAAAGGGAAGCGAGGAAAGAACATCTCAATGTTCTTTGTTCTGAATCTTATTTCCCCACAGGTGTGACCTGGCTAGCCTCCATCATCAGGGTGTTTTCATAGGTTAGCATGTTTTATTTCGTTCCATAAAAAAAAAAAAAGCCCTTCAGGCATCAGAGTTAAGGAATCACATACACAGGAATGTTGCTGTTGACAATCGATATTTTTTTCAATAGTATTCACTGATGCCATCTGCTGGAATCATGCATTTGTCATTGAAATCCTTTCCTCATTCCAGGTGGAAATTCCAAGTAATGCTCTGTGTGTGTGACTTTTGTTAAGGATTCAATTTAAACCAAATCAATTCTGCCAGAGGAGTTCTAGTTAACCGTTGGTGAAGCGTAAGTATTGCTCAGAACATTTGACCTTTTCTACATTCAGAAATTGACAAAAACAGAAAATACTTGTCTACTATTCATCCCCCTGCCCCAGAGAGTCAGTTTATCATAATCTTCAAATAATACATATAAATTAAGGTTGTAGATCTTTGTCTCATTTGGTCTGTACCACCTATTTCAGGATACATCTTTGTGGCGAGGTGTTTCTCCCAGGGCTGGAAGTCTTTGGTGGGAGAAGGCCAGAACAGTCTATGCAATGTGTAAATCTATATTAATCTTGTAGGATTTAAGTAATATGTGAGCTCTGCAGAGAGGTGAATGTCTCTTTGTGCATATAAAGTCACTACTCAGGACTGCAAGACCCGAGCAGTGTTATTACTATATTTTTAAGGCACTAAAAGTCAAGTGAAACTTCCTGTGTAAGCAACAGAGCCCAGACTGAAATAAGAATTAAATAATGAAGCTCTCAGAACGACCCTTGAAAGCAGTCAATTCATTTTTCATTGCACCAGGTTTTATGAAGCATAGGCATCCGGGCAGCATGGGCAAGCCCATGCTTATGGGGAGTGTCTATGGCACTGAGGCACTTGTAAGGAAGAACAAGGCCCCGTTATTACCTATGTTTTCATAACCACCTTAGCTATATATTGACTTTATTGCATATGAGTTGCTGACTCGTCGTAGCCAGAAGAATCAAGCTCTTAGAAAGTGAATAAAGCAAAACTTTCAGCAAACTTTCACTTTGTTTTAATATTTCATAAAGATCCAGAAAATGTTTCAGAAGCTCTAGTTCATAAATCATTCTGAAGTGTCATCAAAGGGATATGGAACAATGAGGAAGATCCAGAAATGGAGAAAAAACAAGTGTGTGGGTAAATCACTGAAAATGAAGAGCCTGAAGAGTTAACATTTCGCAGCTGAGATGGTGGGACTGAGTGTGTGCTTCAGGCCCACCCAGACTCCAAAATATGATGGATATATTTGAACAACCAGGAAGGCAGGAAGTCAATAATAAGGTCATTTTACTGTGGCAATGAACCCAACTGTGAAGTTTTGACCCAAGCATTCACACAACACACACTTCAGCATGGGGTTCTGCCTCAAGGTATCTATATTTCCATTTAGGTACCAGAAGATGCTCTCAGATAGTGACACGGTTGACCTACTTTCCAGTACTGACCAACTCGCTGGGTACCTTAATTTGGTAGACACTGTCCTCCTTGTGCTGCACAGTCCCTGGAGCCTCCTGGGTTCAGCATGTGCCTGCTGACAGCAGAGCAGGAGTCCAGGGGCAGAGTAGCTATAGCAGCTTGATGGTTTTCATCAGTGGTTTCTCTGCTGGTATCTGGGGAGGTGAAGTTGGTTCTGGGTGTTGTAGGTGCTCCTTTCTCAGACACACCGGGACTTTGGATATAACCACGCTACCACAATGGATGGGAATGCCAGGGGAGGAGCAAAGCAGTCCCACTGTTGGTACTGCAGAAGGAGTGATCACATACTGGGACATAAGTTGAAGGGCAGCACCCCAGCGAGGCTGCTCTGCCACCTAAAATACGTGTTGCCTCTGCAAACAGACGTGCAGGCAGCTACCCATCATCCAGACTTCATGTGCCTGCCTTGAGGAGGCGATTTCCTCCCCTGCAGCCTCTTCTGACACACAAACTGCTGCACCTCAGCAGCAAACCGTGTGCATGGCTCTGGCTAAATAGTGGGGATGGGATGGAAAACTGGTCTTGACTACTCCACTCTAGGCACTTCCCTAGGATAATGTAGACACTGTCGGTCATCTTTTCCTCTCCTTGACAAAATCTTCACTTAAAATTCACTTTCTCTTGAACTTTGGGATAAAGTAGAAATTGATCTCTATCCAGCCTTGTCTGCCCACCCAAATTTGATAAAGACAGAAGAACACTTTTCCACATTAATTTCCAATCTGTTCCAAAAGATTAATATTTGAAGTATGTAATTTATTAAAATAAACAAATTAATTCAAATTTGTCTTTCTTGTGTTTCCACTTGCAGTAACTGAACTGCCTATGACTATGAAAGAAGAAAAAAGCTATCATTTTTCTGACTAAAATATCTCAAACCTCTAAGACTCATGGTGAATTCTTAAAAGCTATTTGATTTCTTCAACTCTATTTTTTTCTTTAAGTTGTACACATTGATGGCCCTGTCCTCCTCTGATAAGTTGCAAAAAATGAAAGACAGATTGTTAAAAAGCAATAAAGGAGGAATTAGGCAAAGAATAGAGATTACAGAATCACAGAACTAGGGAGAAATTGAGGTTGGAAGGCACCACTGGAGATCTAATCCAAAATCTGAACTCAAGCTGGATCAACTAGCAGGTCTTCCAGGATCACATCCATCTTGGTTTGGAGTATCTTTCAAGAATGAAGATGTCACAACATCTCTGAATTGCCTCTTCCGGTGTTTGACAACTGTACAGTAAAGAATTTTTATTTTGCTTACACTTAACCAGAATTTTCTGTATTTATTTTGTGCCCATGGTCTCCTGTCCTGGCACCTGGCATGACAGAGAAAAGTCTGTCTCTGTCTTCTTTGCTCCTCACCAACAGGTATTTAGACACGTTGGTAAGATCCTCACTGAGCCTTCTCTTCTCCAGGACATGCTGTCCCAAGTCTCTCATCCTCTCCTTGTGTGTCTGGTGCTTCTGGCCCTGAACAATCTCCACGGACACCTTCCTTAGTCACACCTCAGCATGTACATCTCTCCTCTGCTGCGGAGCCCTGATGTGGAGCCAGCATCCCAGACGTGCCTCACCAGGGCTGAGCAGAGACGAGTGATCACTTCCCTTGACCTTGTGAAAACACTCTTCCTATCTCAGCCTGGGAACCTGCTCTTTTTTACTGCAAAGGCACATTGCTGGCTATGCACCTACTCGTTCTCCAGAAGGACTCCCAAGTGCTTCAGAGCTGCCTTTCAGCTGGTGGGTCCCCAGTGTGTACTGACACATGGCAGATTCCTCCACAGAGGAAGGGCCTTGCTTTTTCCTTTGTTGAACCTTGTGAAGTCCTTGTCAGCCCATCTCTCCAGCCTGTTAAAGTCCCCCTGAATGGCAACACAACCAACTGCTGCATCAACCCCTCCTCACTCTTTTGTATCTTCTGCAAACTCCGTCCCATTGTTGAAGATGCTGAACAGTGCTGGATCCAGTATCAAGCCCTGGATTACCTCACTAGTGACTGGCCTCCAAGCTGGACTGTTTGCCTCACAGCCTCTGGGTAGCTCATTTTTCAGTCCACCTTACTCTCCATTTATCTAGTTCATATTTCATCAGATTGTCTATGGGACCTTATGGGAGACAGTGTCAAAAGACTTTCTTAAGTTGAGGTAAACAGCATCCACTGCTCTTCCTTCATGAACAAAGGCAGTCATGTCATTCAAGAAGGCTATCAAGTTAAAAACATGCTGACTGCTCCCAGTCATCTATTTGTCCTTCATATACGTGTTTAGAAATGGTTTACAGGATTATTTGCTCTGTCACCTTTCCAAGTACCAAGGCGAAGCTGACTGATCTGCGGTTCCCCAGATCCTCCCTCTTGATCTTTCTGAATATAGAAAGTGACATTTTATTTTTTTCAGTCTCAGGAAAGTCCCCTCATTTGACGTTGCAAAATTTCTTAGCATATAAAATATTTGGGGAGTCAAAAAGATTTGTGGGGCTTTTTTTGCCTCTAATATCTGTAATTCTTTATAATCATTACCATTAATTAAAAATTAGGCTATTTTCCTAATTTTTAATTAAAATAAAAGAAAATAAGATCGGAACAAACAGCTGTGCCTGGACAAGTATTGTTCAGATAATTTCCCACTATGAGGAACTAAAAGGAGAGTTGCTTTTGTAGTGTGCTAAACATTTTTACCCTGTTCTTACTGTGATCTGTTTAACAAGCTAATATAAAAGACCCTAAAGTCAGCATAACAACAACATAATTTTTTGACAGAACACAGTGATGAATAAAATCATTTCTCGTCTCTCAGAGCTAGTATGTAATCAATGAGAAATGAAACACAAGGGCAGGGACTGAAGGTGAACACTGAAAATCCCAAGTGCAGTTCAATTGTCTGCAATGCAGGGAAGTTTTTTAAGGTCATTATCAGCCTGATAGTAGCAGAGAACATTCCCCTGTACCTTTCATCAGCGAACAACTGAGCAACAAACACTTCAGCCTTAGAAATCCTAACAGGAGATAATCTAACTCAGAGACAGATCTTTCAAAAGGTAATCTTCTTTTATGTTATCTTCCTACTTGAAATAAAAGATAAAATGGATCAGGCAGGACTGGCTGCAATGATCCAGAGGATGATGTATTTTAAAACAGGGATTTTCAAACTGTTGCAGAAACCCATATTATTCAGGATTTTCAATGTTTAGTGTTTTACAATAAGTATGTGCCCTTAGGATAGTTCTAAAATACCGTGCATTATTCATTGTTTGCCCAGGATAAAAACACTTGGTTTTCCTGCTCTGAACAAAGGTTGTTCAGGAGGCACACTGTAATATCAACAAAGGTAATCTCAGGACAACACATGAATAATGGAACAGAAAGTAAAGTTAGACACCTTCCTATCTGCATAAATCTAAGAAAAGTACTTCAGTATGATAGATGGTGGTGAGGGTGGACTGAATGTAGAACTATGTCTCTGCATTCAAGCACACAGATGCCTTACATTATATATCAAAAGAGATTCTCTTAATTCTAAAGAAAGGCTGCACCAAATCATATTAACGGCTTGTGCTGCTATCTCTTATTATTCTACTCATTAAAAATCAATAATATCAACACTTTCTGAAAGGTCAAATGATGATTTCTTCACTGGTATGACTAGTATTTCAGTGTTATCTGTTCTGCAGCCTAAAAATGTACCAAAAACTAGCGCTGAAATACCCATCACACGTAAGATAAAATGCTGCAATGCTGGTTGTGCACACTAGTTGAAAACTAATTTTTCATTTAATGCCTTTGTTTATAATTTGAAACTTTATCAATAAAAGCAAAGGTGCAAGTAGTGCAAGTATTTCCTACAAGACACCCCTCCTTCCTTGGAAAAGCTAAGAACCCCCAAAAATGTTCTGGGAATTTTCTCTGCACCTAAACCCAGAGTCTCAGGGATTGCAACCAGCCCTACACTTCCTGAAGCACAGTGTAATTGCAATGCTTGTAATGGTACTATTTCATAACCTCACTGCAAGTCAAGCCAGAAAACTAAAGAATTCAATGTAAAAAAGGAAAATGCTCTACTCTTTCAAGGTTAAACATTTTTTTCAATGCTCCCTGCCATTTGCTGTCTTCTCTCCATCTGTGTTTTATTCCTCTATTATTTTTCAGCTCTGTTTTGTGTGCACTGATAATAACATCATGTAACTGAATGAAATGATGCTTTTCAGAAGCTGACATTTTAGTTACTTTTGCTTTGTTTCTGCCACCACACAGAGAAAGGGGCAAGGGAATGACAATGGAGGAATTGGAGAGTAAATAATCTCGTTTGTAAAGGTTCACCAAGCAGCACAGCACAAAGGAATTAACAAAATGTTCATGGCAGCTCTTTAGCTCTTTAATGACTTCTCTAACATGTGGGAGATTTTCACTGCAAGGGAAAAGGCATCTCAAGAGAGGAGTTCACTTTTACTAGAGATATTTTTGCCCTTATTGATAGCACTATTAAAGGTAACAGCAGTCCTTGGATTTTATTTCCACATAACAATTAATGTCTCTTACACACTCCCAGAGCCCACACCTCTGTTTCAAGTGCCTCCACAGTGACTGCCCTGAGCAAATCTACCATATACTCCTTCAGAGACCCTTTGGCACTAAAAACATGCCCCCAGGGTTTGTGGCATCAATTACAAGTCACTGCTGACCTTGGTCCTAACTCGTATTTCCCCCATCATGTCCTGTGATGCCCTTGCACAGTTCCAGGCAACGAGCTGCTCCTGCTGCAGTCTCTCAGCACCCACACTGACCCTGGTGGTCCCTGTGTGACACACCCATGAAACTGAGAAGAGGAAGAGAGGAGAGCTGGCTGCTTCGAACTGCTCCAGGCCCTGGACAAAGCACCGTCTGTCATCCTGCAACGACAGATGCATAGAACAACCAAGGAATCATGCCACCAAAACTGACACCAGCCACAATTTCAGGATCCGGCATTTCCCCATGCTTTGGGAGCATGGCCGAGGGTTATCCAAGTGCTACTAGGCAGGGAATTTATTCGTTAAGGAAGTGGCATAAGCAATATAACAAGACTTCAGACACAGCCTGTAAAGCTTTAATGTTTTTACATCAATCAGCAGCAGTTGGCTGAACAACAAGGAGAGTTTGCACTGTACCTATTCAAAGGGAAGCAGGGCTGTGACCGCAGCGTGACGTCCCTGTGGACCTCCAGGGTTCAAGGTAGCTTTGCTACATCTGATCCCTCCCCACACGACTGTGCTGGCCAGAAAAGATCCAGCTACCCAGGAACTGCTTGCTGTCTTGCTTTTCAGCGCAAACAGTACTAAACTTAAATCATTGCAGGCATTTGAATTACGAAAAAATCAAGAGATGAGATGAAACGAAACTCGAAAATTTTTTAAATGGCCTATATACACAATTTGAATGCAAAAGAGTTATTGAATGCTGCACTTACCAGTATTTATTGTGATGGGAAAAAGCATTAATGCCATAAATCTTAAAAATCACCCATATATAGCCACTCAGAATCCAATTTTCTTTTCACCCTAACAGCCACTCAGAGGATTGTCAGAGTAAAGTGCCCTTTGCCACATCAGAAGAATGTTCTCTGACACTTCTGTTACAAAATACTTATTAAAAGGGAAGGAGTTCCTCAGCTTTGGATGCTAGGTGATTCATGATGAGATACAGCTTCCCAGATGTACAGGATGAAGTAGGAGCTGTGAGACTATGAAATCCAAAAGGGACACAGACCCAAAAGTGTGGCTCCTGATGGCAGAAGTGTTTTAACTGAAATATCTCTCACATTTCTGCTACCATTTCCCCTCTATGAATCAGTTCTGCACCTTGGGTAATAAAGCAGACAACTAAAGAAATGTCCTCCTATTGCTGACTACTGGAAAACTGGCCCTCAGCTCTCTAAAATCAGCTCCACTCAGCACGAGAGAAATGTTATCCCAGCACAGAAATACCCAAACAGAGCTGAGATCATACACTGAATGAATCTCCACTGCTTCAGACGTACAAAGAAGTCTGTAGTCTTCTTGGGGGGTATAAAACTCCTCTGCTCTGATTTCCTGGGATCTTTTAGTACCACTTGTTTACATCCGCTTTGGGCACATAGACAAGATGATAAACAGCAAGGTGCTAACAAATAGCTCAAAAAGCATGAAGAATATAAGAGATACATTCAATATGAAAATACTAAAAAGAATTTCATCCTTCCTACACGTTACTCTTCATCCGTAGATTTGAAAGCCATTACTAATGACTTTTTTAACACAAAACTTCTTTTTTTTCCAGTTCAAGTATTCATCTCTTATGTCAGAATTAAAACTGAGTATTCGAACAAGATCCTTGGAAACAGGATCTGTTTGAAAGAAAATATGTATTATAGTATATATTGTTTATTATTATTCATAATTACATTTTCTAATGAAGACACAGCTACCAGAACTTTCCAAGAGGCAGATATATACTCCCGGTCTTCTAATAAAGCACAAATCACTGAATACATAGTTCAACTCAAAAGCTTTAAAATAAAAGTTATGAAAATATTTAAGACGAGTTTCAAAGACTTCCCCAACGAAGGCAGGGGGGAGAGAATCAGAAAAGTAAAAGTAAGAAAACTCAGGGGTTGAAATGAAGACAATTCAGCAGGTAAAGCAAGAGCCACACACACAAGCAAAGCAAAACGAGGAATTAATTCGCTGCTTCCCACGGGCAGGGAGATGTTGCATCATCTCCAAGAAAGCCGCCTCCCTCACGTGTAGCAGTGGCCCTCACTCCTAACAAACCTCACTTCCCTCCTCCTTCCCCCAGCTCTATATGCCGAGCATGACACCACATGGTCTGGGATATCCCTTTGGTCAGCTGGGGTCAGCTGTCCCAGCTCTGTCCCCTCCCAAGTCCACGTGCACCCCCAGCCCATCACTGGCAGGGTGGGGTGAGAGGCACCTTTACAATGCGCAAGCCCCACTCAGCAACAACAAAAACATCCCTGTGTCATCAACATCGTTTCCAGCACAAACCCACAAGGCAGCTCCGTACCTTCTACTGTGAATAAAATTACCCCAATCCCAACCAAAACAAGGACACATATTATTTTCCTTTCAAAGGAGCATCTTATGACATTATTTTTACATGTCAATTTTGCAAGGGTATGGAAGTTTCTGGTTTTACTTACATTACATTCAGCTTTTGAGAAATCGTGGAATTATTTGTGAAGCTCTCACGAGCAAGCGGTTAATCTCCTCCTAATTTTTTAAACAATTAATCTAGGCAATTTTAAAAATCTTGTTTAAAAATCCATATCCTCAGTCACTGCGAGGAGGCAGACCAAGTTCTTTTGAAAAGTGTACTCCGAACTAGGTCAGCACATTTTAAGATACATCTTGGTATCTCAAAGAAATACTGTTCCTGGTTTCAGAAAGCAGAAGCTGAGAAGAAATAAAATGGATAAAAAATTTTTGTTGTTAGTACTTAAACTATTAATATTACTTAACTTAGAGTGTTCTTAATAAAGAGCCTATAATCTCACATAATATGACTTTAAGTCTTATTATTCTGGCGTATATAAAAACCGCACACAATTATATTTAGCTATTTAGGGTTCAGCTTCAAACTATCTAGACTTTCTGACACCACTGATTGAAATCAGTGTGATTTAGAATGGACACATCCTTGATTTTCCTGAAAGCACTAAATTGACCATATTTATGTTGGATCTTTTAGACACAGCCCTTGCTCTCAGAATACATAAAAAAGTAGGAGTTTTATAATGCCAACACCATTAAACCACATATCAAATATATTTGCCTAAGTTTACCCTGAAATTAGGAAGACTTATGAATAATACAGAGTAGTAAATCTCTAAATTACTGATCCACTCAAAGCATCATCCCTATTCCACAGGTTTTCAGTGCCCAGAACTATTTTGTTGCACTACATGTTTGCGTGCTATCTTCAGTTTTGAAAAGCAACTATTTTGTGCACAGAAAACTTATATTCTTATTTTCATTCTGAGCTGTGAAACATCCCTTCAGTTGTTCGAAGTGCTAGTCTTGGCTTTTTGGTAGCAATAAGCCTAACCAGTCCCACCAAAAAGTCAGATTATGCAGCAAGGCTGGCACCTGGCAGTATATATGGAAGCTGACAGACAAATAAATGCAAAGCAACTTGAGCAGAAAGCAGCCAAATACTCAGGCTGGCACAGGAATCAGGACCTTATGACCTTATTAATCCAGCAGTGACCATATGAAATCTGATTAATTATATACCTTCACTGGCTCCTTTAGGCAATATGGTTCTGCACAGATCCATACTAACTGCTCAGTAAATCCAGGGCCCAGCACCTATTTTGGCCATGAGCGAAGGATAGCAGTGATATCCCCATTTTCTGGTTGTGAATTCTAGTAGTGGATTCTGGTTATAAAAGCAGCTGACTTTATCATGATTTACCAAAGTGGAATGTCTTGCTCTTGTTGCTTCCCTGCTCTTCTTTCTCTGCCTCTCTTCAGTGCCCAGCTATGTGGCCCCACTTCTTTTGTATTAGCTCTGGCAAACTCCCACTAAAATGAAATTCTAAATGAGCATTAGGACTTCTAAAACCTGGAAATGTGCACATGGAGAATTCTGCCAAGCAAGTCCTTGCCAGGAAGGTGGAAATTCAGCTGTCTAAACATAGGTGTCTAGCGCCATTTGAAGAGCCTAAGTATGGTCTCCGGACGAGCAGGCATCTCCACGTGTCCCCATCCATACCTGCCAATCCCACACAAATGTCTTGGCTGCCCCACGGCTTCTCAAAGGGCACCAGACATATGAGCTAAAGCAGATTAATCCCACCCAGAGTGTCTATCATGCAATTAAGAACAAATTCCTTTAAGGAGGGTCTGTAATAAAAAAAGTAGCTATTGGTAAGTATTAATTTTATCCCATAAAAAAGCTTTAAAAAGGATGCTGCCCCAAATCTGTGCTTAAAAAACTCCACAATTTTTATCTATTTAAGCATATTCATGACTTTTTAGGTTTGTATTTTCTGTCAATAGCCCTGAAAACTATGACTCTTACAACAAAGATTGCATTGCATAAGAAAACAGAGCCTTTGATAATAGCCAGTGGTAATTTAGGAGGGTGACGCACTGCACACTTATGTGAAATGAGCACAAGCAACAGAGAGCATGAGATTATTATAGCCCTGTGCATCATATGGTAATTTCAGGTATAGAACTAATGACATCAGAAAGACAGCCTAGAAACTTCTGCTGCACATCTGGGTCTGAGGAATAAATGGGAATTTCTGACAATTACTAAGGAGGCATGTGTACTCCCGTCCATTTTTACCTGTTCATAAAAGTTAAAACAATGCTTCTTGATTTGTACTGCTTCATCCTTGCACTTACAATCACTAGTTCACACTTAGCAAAGGTGGGATTCACCACTTTCTGTTTTATACTGAAAAGTACTGTATAAGGAGGTAAATCCTTTACACTAGAGGGATGCAGAGGAACAGGAGGCAGGAGGACATAGCTGGTTGCAGAATTGGTTTTCACCCAGATAAATGAGAAACAAAAGCTACAACAGCTGCTGAAGCAGACCATATCAGACCTTCACCACCCTTCCAGCCCAGAGGACTCCCAAGTGCAAAGCAAAATGTGGTGATCTGGTGCTCTGTATTACAGCTCACCATGAGCGTGGTGAGAGAAAAAGGCTGAAAAGACACAGGGCTGTGTCTTGCAAGAGCTGCCACTGTTACTAGATAAATCATAGAAAATAAGGCCAAAAGAGTTCACATATACTCCATTTCCTTCCTCTTCCATGCAGTGACCTTTCTTGCACAAATTCCAGTTCAAGGGCACACATGACCTTGATATATGCAACCAACACATTTCAGAGCCATCAGGGGCTAAGGCTGAAGACTGTCCACTTTATGGTACCTTTCCAACTTCTGCCTGTTTGTCCAACTGATTAATTGGGACAAGTGTTTTGCCCCCAGGTGAAAAGCCTCGCCTGCTTGTAGCTTCACTATTTAGTATATGGGCAAAACCGTTTCATCCTTCATAAGAAATTTGAAAAAAAAGTAAGCCATGGGACAGCTGCTTAAGTCACTTGGATTCTAAGCACAGACATGAAAGCAAGGTCTAATTATATCCTATTTTCTTTCTACAGTTTCTGGAAATGTGATGATGTTTCAGGCAGCAAAGGAAACTAGTTTTACATGAGCAGCACACGCATATATACGTTTCAACCACTCTTCCTCAAGTAGCCTCATCATGTCACCTCAGTCCTGTATTTCCTATTAAGACCTTCAATTCATTAAGAAGGTCTCACCTCCCACTTTGGAGAAGCTTTGTTTCCACTGATGTAACACCTATGAAAAACCAGCAGTATATGCTGTGAAATGTAAGTGAGAAAGGCCTCTTACTGGCTATTTGACTCATTATGCAATAATATCCAGCCAGCCCCGGCACTACTAAGACAGCAGAACATTTGATTTGAGACATAATAAGAGTCAGAGACAGCATTTGTTTCTAGAATTTCAAAGAGCCCATGTGTTAACACATACTAGGCTTATTACCACTCTTGACAGTCTCCAGGTGAGCATGAGAAGTCTCGCTTCTAAAATTAGGGTCTCCAGTGTCTCCAAAATCTTATCAAGTGAAAACACGCTGGATTTGTGTGCCATTACCTTGGTCATGCTGCTCCACACAAATCCAGTCAAGCAGACTAAAGTTAGATTCCCGTATGTCTTGTCCAAGGCACAGCTATGTCATTCACCAGTGCAGATCAGGGAAGCAGCATACAGATGAAGCTGTAGTAGTGCATATTTAGTGAGTAACATCTTCTTCTGAATGCTTTGTCAAATGTTCAAAAGTGGGGAAAATAATTTCCGTGCTTGGTCCAGTACTTTAATTCCTGTTAAACAACTATAAATGCTTCATTAAGGTTTATTTCCCAGTCACCTGTGACCCTATTCAAATTCTCTCCAAATCAAACCGCGCTATTAGAGAAATCCTTTGTGCAAAGTGTTATAATTCATCGCCCTTTTGCACCCCCTTTGCACTGGTAAAAATGACAAAGAAATGCAAGCAGCTACTGAGAACTGCACTGAATGCCTGAGTCCTTTAGAAGGGACAAGCAATTACAGTATTACTTGTTCAGACTTTGGCAACCAATTTCTACCTTTTGGTTCTCCTGCCAGAAAAATCAGTATAATTAGATGCAAGTGCACAGCAAACAGTTTGAGGAAGGCATCTGAAGGGTGTGTAGGCATCTGAAGGATGGTAAATGTGAGTACATTGAGATGGTGCCTCATTCCATGAACTGATGAAAGCATTTTCAAAATGCATTTCCTCCATTATTCCCCAAGGATGAATCTCCATGTGGCATGTTTTGCAACTGGTGTTTTGCAGTTATCTAACTTACTCCCCTCCTCACTTCTGATAGATGCCAAAGCACCATCACCTCCCATTCAGCCTGTCCGCCCTCAACCCAACCAACAGAAACTGGCAGAGGTCAATTCACACACCTCACAAGTCAGTAGCTGCCAGAGTCCTGCTTGACATCTCATTGTTGGAATAAGACACTCCTGGACAAAAGACTCTGCTAAGAAATGTAAACTTTTAAAAGGTAAGATCCATTCCAGACACTGGAAACAACTGAGACTGTATTTAAGAATGTAATTTCTATGAATTCCTGTGATCCTGGCCTTCAGTAAACGGAAACAGGATTTTCTTGGATCTAAATTAAAAGAAAGAGATGAGCTCTGCTTAGTACAAAATGATGTAATTGTAGATATGCACACTTTGCTTAAAAATAGTTCTCAATATCAGGAGACAAAGGAACTTTGAGTTCTTAGCACTAAAAACTTCCTGTTTTATCTCTCCTAATGTAGCATTTGTTATCTTAGGAAAAGGAATTTGAAAAATCACATATTTAACAGAACTTGTCACAACAGAGCAAAAAGTTGATCTTTGAGTGTTACCCAAAATGTAAGTAAACGTAATGCAACAGCTGAAGAACACTTGTTCTGGGTACACTTCGAAAAAGCAGGCAAGAGTCAAGCAGAAAGGTGCATAATGCCCTGTCCCGCCATCATACCAAATCATTTGAATACGTTAATTTTGAAATTTTCTGAAAGTTTCCCTTGTCCTTCATTGCTGATAGGCCATTAATTGAAAAAATGAGAAGAAGCAGAAAAGTTGGGTAAATAAAGTTGTGTTAGCTGCTCTGAGAGTTGGTCTCTCTTCCAAAATACAGTGTGACAATATTCTACTCTGAGGTGTGTCAAAATGTCCATACTAGGAAAACTATTTGTTATTAATATAATCAAACCAATAAATTATCACTTGTAACTCCAAATGATTTTTCCAGACATTCGTTTCAAGCATGTTTCCTTGTTTCCTTGGAAACTGAGAAATGAAGAAACCAAATGAATCCAAACTGCTCTTGCATATCACTCTCTGTCATATCACTGTCAGTGTACAAAACTCCTTCTCATTAAAAGTTGTGCTATAAAATTTCTGTTACATGTAGCTTCCAAATATCTGTTAAGTCATCAAAACAGGCATCTTTAAGACCAAATGATGGTCAAATGTTAAAAAATCCAGCTCCCTACTCTAAAATGTACTGAGCTTTAGAGAGCTTCCACACAAACACGTGATCTTTACAAGTGTGCAGCCCAGTTCATTAAATGACAGCCCAGGTCTCAGTCCTGCAGCCAGCAAGAATGTACACCTTGTGAGTAATCATTTCAGGCTGGAAATTCAGCCTTCAGCATCCTTGTAGGAACACAGGCACTCTAATTTGCTTGCAAAGGACTTAAGTATTGTTATTTACTATTATGAAGAGCTGCCACTGTTACTAGATAAATCATAGAAAATAAGGCCAAAAGAGTTCACATATACTCCATTTCCTTCCTCTTCCATGCAGTGACCTTTCTTGCACAAATTCCAGTTCAATATTTCCTCCACATCAGACTGTCTCCTTTACAATGTCCTTCGATTTTCCACTTCATACCCTGGTCCCCACATTCAGCAAACCAATACTTTTTCCCAGTATAGCCCCCCTAACATCTTCATCATCTTCCTTCCTGGTTTTCGTGGGGGTGGGGGGCACTTGAGTGACACACAATTAATGCTGGCCCTTTCCAGTCACTGTCAAACACATCACACCCTGACTATCTATTTCCTACTTTTGTCTGCTTCTAGCATTTGTCAAATATAGGACACAGAGACATAGGATATAATGTGTTTCACTTTTTAATAAAGTATTTCAAAGAGTAATAGATAAATAAAGCATTATGTTGTAGCTCCCTCCTGCTACAACCAAAAGGACAGATGGGATAGAATAGCCATCTATAGGATGTCACTGGTTCTCAAAACTGTCTTCTACAAGCATTAGAAAATCAGGTTTTCTCCAACCCGTGGCTTTAAGAGATATTCTAATTAAATGTAATTACAAAGTCGAGCTGCCCTGAAGACACAGGGGCTCACCCAGTCCTTTCTGAATCACAATTTTCACTCTGTTCCTCTTTTTCCCTTGAATGGTAGAAGTTTTGTCCCAGCATCCACAATCACCATCAATCCCATAGTGGCTCAGCTGCATTGGTTAGTGTACTCTAGGGAATCAGCCAAGATTTAATTTATTACCCTCTAGGAGATGAATATTGTGTAACCTTTAAATTAGGTTACTGTATAACCTTTAAATTCGTGGTTCCCGTCGGCTTTTGAAAGTTGTGTGTAGAGATTTAATTGGGGTTCTCACGCAACTTTACACCCCTACAAAATTCCAAGATGTTTTCCAAGAGCTTAGTCTCAACCTGTAAGATGGCACAGCTTGCAAAGACATTGTAGGTGCTCAAGGTGACGACAGTGATTTTCCTGTATCTCCTCAGAATGCCCTTCCTCTTCTAATGAATTGTTATAAAAGTCAAAATCAATAATGAAGATTCTGATTTTTCTTATAAAATAATCCCCAAGATACAGGTCTGCGTAGATGAGATGCCTCCAGACCAAGAAAAAAAAGTGACATCATGTGCAGAGTAAAGGGATGCACTGAGGAATACAGTAAAGCTGGTTAACCAGGAAAAGGGAACGGAAAACGTGAACCCACAGTAAGGGGAATACGGTTCTCAGGTGTAAGTATTTATATGCACTTCTCCTACAGAACATCAAAGATGAGCTTTTAGGGAAGGCTGAAGCAGTGATGGTGTGGAAAACACTGTCTGTTACCTCCTCACTCTGAACGTTCTGACACCAACCCAGAAGGTTTAAGAGCTCGCACTGCAGAATGCCAAGAGCACTAAAAGGCAGGCGGAGGTCTATTACCCCACTCTCCCCTAATGGCTCCATGCTGCCTGGCAGTAATGCACAGCACAGATGGTGCATGGATGATATAGAGACAATACCTAATTTTTCACCAGCCTGAGACACCCTGTTAGATACATCCTTGTTGGATAAAGAATTACCATTCGTAATTACTGAGATTCACAATAATTTAACTCCCACAGAGGTGTCTAACTGCAATATAAATACGCTTTATAATAGACGGCAAACTAACGTGAGTCATATGTGGTCCAGTTTTAGCCTGGAATCAACCCTAAGTGATGTGGGGCTTATCTGACTATTTTGTAATTCCGTCCTTTTGTCTGCCAGTGCATGCCCCTCACAGATTTTGAAGCCTTTGCCAGTTTGACAACTCAAGTGGAGAACTGGGACACAAATCTCAAAGACACGGTGTTTTCTGAAATCTCATGAGAATTCAAAGAGTAGAAGAGACACCCCAATTAGTGTCTTGACTAATGTTGCAACTAATTTCACAGTTTTACTTGAGCCTCCTGCTAATTTGGAAAGAATAATGACGCATGTCTTGACTGGTGGCTCTGCACATGGATGTCAGCTCAGCATACAGGCAGGAGGAGAAAACTACAGGTGACTGGCACGAGGGAGAGATCCAGAGGACTCAGTGGAAATAAACAGGGAGAACGAACATCCCTCCCTCCCTAGGCAACCAGGCCTTATCAGCTATGCTGCTTAAGGAACAGTGCGCTCCATGTGGGAAAAAACCACCAACCTGCTTTTACCAGCCTATCTGCCTAAAGCTGAGTAGAAGTTGGTATATATCTAAGTATTTACAGCTGACAAACTTTTTATTTCCCAAGCAAACACACTCACCCTTATAAAAATAACCTTCTATACACATACAGAATACATACCTGTCTGTATTCCTATTGCTGTTTCTCGGTATTATTACAAATGATCTAAAGCAACATGAACGGGTTTAAGTCTTTCCTGGTTGACTCCTTTCACACATACTGTCATCTTTTAAGTTACCTGACACGGCAGACTTAAAACCCCATCTTTCACCAGCCCCTCGGCGAGCAGATAATGGAGTGCTGTTCCCCCCGGGATGCCTCTCAACAGCGGCACCGCGTCCCTGCTCCTCCCGATCGCAGCGCAGAGCACTCACCGCAGCTTCTCTTTTATTTTGGACTTCACTTAACCCTTTCCGCCTTATTTTAGACCCGCTCCTCAACTAGCACCTCAGTTTAAGACCTCCTCGCTGTCAGGTACCACCGGCACTGCCGTTTCCCTGGAAGTCTCCCATTTTACACCCTTTTTTCTATTTCGCACACCGAGCATCTCTCCTCACGAGCGGGGTTATCCGACCCGGCACACTCGCTGCGGAGAGCGGCGCTGGGATCGTGTGACACAGAGGGAACCCGCCCGGCCTGCAGCCGCTCCCGGCGCTGCCAGCCGGGCTCCACAGCCCCACCGCCGGGCTCCTG
>VZTA01014363.1:4423-140597 GCA_013398855.1 Mohoua ochrocephala | reverse complement strand
CGAGGTGGGGGCTCCCCCTTCCCCTCCGCCTCCTCCTCGGAGCCCGGTCGCCAGCCGGCGGCCGCCCGCCTTGACGCCGCCGTCGCTTAGCGCCCGATCGCAGACAAAGCCGCCTCCCCACCTGCAGCCCTGGCCCCCTCCCCGCCCGAGGCGGCCCCGGGGACCGAGGACCGGGCTGGTTGCCCTGCCGGGGACGGGTGTGGGGAGCGACACTGGCCCGCCGAGCGCCAGCAAACTTATTTTTAGATGTGCTTCCCATCACAATGCGTCTTAAAAATAGCACTGTTCTTATTTAAGGAGTGGGAAAGAAACTGGTTCTGGAGGCCTCGTGGTGGGATTTTTTTTTTAAGCCTTTTTTGTTTAGAGAGGAAAAAAAATGTTTCAGTGGTATAGGCAACTGTGGGCCAGTTAATATCCACATGTGCACACAGGGTGCTTTTACTACGTCTTCATTGAGGTCACCCCTGAAGCATGTGAACAAAGGTGCTCATGGCGTTGCCCTCTGCAGTGTGTCTTCTGTGTGAGACGCGAGGTCTGATGTACGTGCCCACCTGATTCATGCAATGCTTCCTATAGGGTCACTCGAGCTTTTTGATCCGTCGTTTCCTTCGTTTTCTGTCCTCTCACTCCTCTCCAAACGCCTGCAACATGTGGGTGATGCATGCTGAAGGAGTGATAACAGCCTGCGAGGATCAGAGCTGTTTATTACTTTGTAAATTAATCTTTTGCTTTTGTTTTAGCTACTGTATCTCAGCAGACTCTGGTGACGGAACTACCATGAAATAAATGAGTCTTATTGCGCCAAGTGTGAAATATTACATCATTTGTATCAGTGATCTTGTCATGATTGCTCACAAAACAGAGTTCTGATTTTTATTTTAAAGATGCTGCAAATAATTGGGAGACTTGTGTAAAATGAGGTGTAAATGAAAATGGAAAAGTATGCCTCCAATAAGGAAAGGAACTGTAGGAAAAAAAGCACAGAATTGTAGAGTATTTTAAATTGCAAAGGACCTCTGGATGTCACCTAGTTTTGCCTCCACACTCAAAGCAAGTCCAGTTGGGTAATGTTGCTCAGACTTCGTCCACGTGAGTTTTGAGTATTTCCAGGAATGGAGGTTGCGCAGTCTCTGTGATTATGGTGGTGCCAGTGTCTGACCACCTTTGGGGTGATTTTTTTTTTTTTTTGTTAATCTCTTGTTAATTTCCTGTGTTGCAATTTGTTTATGTTTCTTCTTATCCTGCCACTGTGCACCTCACATCCACCCGGGTGACCATAGTCATGTACATCTGTAGTTCTAGAAACTAGCAGAAACCATGCTAGTGTTTTGAACCAAAGAACTGATTATTTCATGATGTAATTTTAAGTATAATAGCTAGATTTTATTCTTATAATCCCAAACATTTATTAATCCCAAACATTTGCTTAACATTTCCTATTCATTTGAATGTGGTTAATAGCAGATTAGCATATTAATTTGAAATGCATAAACACCCGATGAAGACTGTTGGTGTTTACCTTAAATAAATGTCTCAGATAATTTACCCGTCTCTGTCCATTGGCCTTGTGTTCCTTAGCCTGAATTTGAGATAGTTTGCTCCCAACTTTTGCTAGAGTCCTCTCAGCATCAACAGTGTCATATATAGTCTCTTAGAATGACAGAGAGTCTACTCATTTTAATAGAAGGAAAGCTTTTTTGCTTTAGTCTTGAAATAGATTTTCCTTGGGAAGGGATGTGCCTTGAACAATACAGTACAACCTGTCATTACTGAGAAGTTGCCTTTGTACTATATAGGCGTTGTTTAATGCTCTGGAGTTGGTTGATGTTTATGATACTGTTGATGTGGTAAATGATGTGGGCACCTTTTTTTTTTTTTTGTCCAGCAGGAAAATAAAAAAAAGCTTCTGGGCTGTGCGGAATAAAAATCTGCATGTTCTCCACCATGGCATAAGACTGTCAAAATTATTTGTTCCTTAATTTGCCTAAATTCTTGGATATTGCTGATAATGCCTCAAAAGCAGGGGAGTATATTTGTAATGTGATTTATAGCATGTCACTTCTGGACGTGTCGGGGTAGAATTTCAAAACATTGGTATGATGCTGCTTAATAACAAATGCTTCTGAATAACTCATGCTCTCCATTAGAGCCATATCAAATAATTTATTAAAAGCTGTTTGAATGACTGGCTGCGCTGAATTTGATGATATTTAGAACCATTTGATAAATAATTTAACTTACATTTCCAGATAGCAGCTGCCTTTTTATAATGATAGGAACACCTGACAGGTCCACTCATTGGCTTGTATTAATTGTAGTGAGGTTCCACTCAGGAAGAAATCAAATCTGTGGGTTATTTTTTTTTGTGGTGTTGTTTTATATTATTTTATTTAGTCCTGTAATTTTGTGAGTCTTGGATACTCGGTACATTTATAAATCTCTTCTGCAAGCTTACTAAATGCTAGATTATGTATTCAAGATTTTAAATTTTATCACCACTAATATTTTAGGCCTTTTAAAATGGTATTTTCTATTTCAAAAGTGGACTGCTTAGTCTATTTATGTTTTTCCCAGCGTGTATTAATCTCCTGCTAGCATGTAATTATGGTTAAATAAATAAATAAATAAATAAATAAATGACATATTATACTTCCACAAAATAAAACTTTTTTCAGGGGTATAAAGGCCGTATTTTATTTAACAGTATTTGAGAGTCATTTGCATATTTGGAAAAACAGTTTATCTTGGACTGTTATGATTAAAGTCTTGGAAGAGGTAGTCATCAGGATAGCAGTGATTCACGTAATAAATTTCAGTTTGAATTTGGTCAACAGCATAAAACCGGGAATGCTCTTGCTAGACTCACAAATGGTTTGCTTATCGTAGTGCGTACAGAAAGGCTGTCAGTAGCTTTAACTTTATTGTTATAGGACAGAATTTCATAATGCAGCTCATACGCTTTCAGTTTTATGGCCCGGAGGACTGAATGTTGGAACGGCTGTGCTAAATTAAACCTGGGGTCTGTGACAATGACTAATAAAACATGCTTCAGAGGGAATTGTGAGAACAAATGTGAGGTAATTTGCATCCCATGCTCAAGGTGAATCTGATGCTTTGTAGTTTGGAATTGGCTTAAAACCTGAATAATGTTTAATAGCCTCTTCAGATGTTATTACGCATAATTATGATAATTTTGGACATACTTGTTGCTGATATAAGTAGCCAGTCTGGGTCTGTGGCTAATTTGGGGAGCAGATAGTTTATGCTGGTGTTTTATTCGCTTGCTTGTTGCCAGACTGTTTCCAGACTGAGGCCAAATTCACATAATATTTTCCACCAGATTCAATGATTGGTGACAATGTGACATTTGGGAGAAAGAGGTTCTTCTGCCCACAAAGTTTATCGTTTGAACTGTAGTGGTGACAACACTCATCTGGATGTGAAACCTGCCCAGTTGCAGATTGCTTTTCTATTTGTGTTGGAGCAAGGTCTGGAACAGAAACTGTTTCTCAGAGAATCCCATTATCACCAGTTTGTAGGAAGGTCCGGGGTGTGTATCTCTCAAGCTTCTCTTGTGGAATTGACATAGAGACTGTGCCTGTACTTGCTAATTAGGTCTTTTATTTTAGACTTGGAAAACTTGTGAGGTTTGTGTTCCAACAGCTGTCCTAGTAAGTGTTCAAGTATTTTACATATAAACAGCATCGACAAAAAAGCCTGAAATTACCCTGATACATACTTACCTGAGTCTCCTGAGATACGGGCTTGGCTTAAAAGTGGGGTAAAAAGCCATTGTTATAGTACAGTCTGTTCCTGAATATTGTTCAATTCCCGTATGATATCATCTTGAATGTAGGTTGCTTATCATGTCTCATTTATTCTAAGCAATTGCTTCTGAATACTGTTAGATTCTTGATGTTGATGGCTTCTGGTAAGAACAAGTTATGCGCTGTACGAGTATGTGTTTATGAACTTGCCACTGCGTGGTGTAATGGCACCAGTCAGTGTTATTCAGTGAACACCTCTAAGTATAAATTTCATTATGTTATCCATTAGGAATTTTTTCTGGCTTTTCTGAGCTTTATAGATTTCACATTCAGCCCCATGGAGGGTTTTGAAATGGTGAAATTCCGCAATTCCTACCATGAGCTCCTGACAGGCTCCATAGTATGTTTGAGGACTTACATATTTGAACTTTGATTGAAATTGCAGATAGTGCTGTTCCAAATGAATGTTCCCTCAGCTTCTGTGTGTGGTGGATGGCTTTACATTTCTCTTTTCCGTGAAGAAATCCATAATTTGCATATATGCACCAAACTGGCCCTGAAAGGAGTGCTGTTGCTCCTGCTCGAGGGTTATCTTTCCTAGACTAGAAGTCAGCAGGCTGCTGTGTTAATCCCATGACAGCTCCACCAGTTTAAGTGATCAATCACTAATGTTTGTATTAATGTACGATCCAAACCCGTTTTTCCAAAATGCTTTTTGTTTGCAACACGACCACACATTCTGTTCTCAGCAGTGCTGGCATTGCTGCTGCAAGCACGAGACTGCTATAGATGGCAGTGTCAGGCTGGAGAAACGATGGGAGAATTTCTGGTGACTACAGTCACAGGAGGTGAGAACTAAATTTAAAACCTGGATTTTTGTCCCTAGTAATTGAAGTTTCTTTCCCAAAATAGCATTGGTAAAAATCATAGCGTTCATTTTTTTGTATTTTTTTGACTTTTTGTTGTATTATCCATGTCAACCAAGAAATGTCCTTAAATGCTTTAGGCAAATGTCTGAAGGGAGGGTTAAAAATGTAGTAGGTGTTTACTGTCATACTTAAGACTTAATTCTTGGAAATTTGCACCTCAGAAAAAAAGATTCTCATAAACCTCTTACCATATTTTTAAATGAGCTGTAACAAAATGTGGTATTACAAATAGTATTACTAATGTCTATAAAATATTAGCCCATGCTTCATGGTAGAGCTTTTTGTTTTCTTTCAGTTACGTAAGAGCACAGGTAATTTGAGTGCTTTGAAAGGAGTTTAAATACAAGTGTCAGTCATCATTGTAAATGAGTGATTGTTAGGATGTGGATTTATTTTATTCTTTGCATCATAATGTGTGGTTTGTCTTGGAGCAGCAGTTGCAAAACTTTCATACCAGGCCATGACAGCGCATACAAATTTGGCATGGGATTCCAAACTGGAGCACCTCGCTGGAGCAGGATTGGAACTTCTCAGGATGCCCCATGTGTAAGGGAGTAGAGGACATTCAGCAGTGCCATAGGATATTGCTGTCTTCTAAGTTAAAGAATAGGTGTGCTATTTAGAGAGAAATTAGTTTTCAAAGATAGGCTCTTTGCACAATAGATCGCTGAAAAAGAATCTTTGTCTCAACTTGTGGAAGGCTTTATTTGGAAACAGAACACCTCTATTCATTCACTGCAGGACTTTCACTGTGATAATTTTAAGTGTACCTGACAAGCTGTATAAAAACAATGCAGTGATGTTTGGGTTTATTTTTTGTTAACTTGATGAAAACAGCTACTACATCCTTAACATTTTCTTTCCGATGTCTTTACTGAAAATCTAATTCTGTGCAAAAGTAAAAATATTTTGAATAGATGCTGTTGTTCTTTGGAAAAAGTACTGCATACTTGTGTACTTAGCATAAGGAAGATACAAATTGGTGCTTTCAGAAAGCAAGCTAAATTTATCCTATGGTTGAAACAGGCTTACTTGTTGAGACTGACAACCTTAGTCAGTCATGCTGGGCAAGAGCATGACTTTAACCTCTGTGCATGTGATGAAATACCACAAATGATGCTGTAGTTAGTGTTGGCACTGAGGGTGAAATGACAGACAACAAGTAACATAATTGTTTTTAATTGCACTATGGCTGCGTAGACTTTGCCTGAGTTGGTGATTCCATACATTGCTGTTTAAAAGGCAGTTTTAACAGACTTCACAGAATTCATCAGTCTCACTTTTTTTCTTTTTCACCACAGCATGATGAGCTTTGAAATTAGGAGGAAAGCTGTATGCTTAGAATTTGTTCAGAAATTACTGAATGGATCTGGTTAGTCTATAGATGCACTTCCAACTTGGCTGTTATTAAATGAATATTTTCAGTATCTTAAAATTTGTCATGTACATAAAAAGTTGTATGCATTGCTCGTTAGGGATATTTGCAGCAATAGGTGTTCTGAGAGAGGGGTTGTTGTGGCTATTAGTAGTTTCATTAGATGACCTTTATTAGAAGATTGAAAACTAAAAATAAAATAACATGATTCGCAACTTTCATATTATATTTGCCTATTTCTTCTGTCTCCTGATTAAACGTGATCACCATTAACAGCAAGCATGCCCTCCTGTGAAGTCTGGAGTTAGTAAAGCTCATTTTCTTATGAATTTGTGTCTTACAGTTCCTCTGATGGTTATGATCAATGTTTTTATTGTGTTGAAGGCATGGTAAGGTTTCTCTCCGTGTGGACTCTGCTAATGTGTAATACGATGTGACTCCGTACTCCAGCCTTCATCTCATCCAGGGCATCTATTGGAGCTGTTTGTCAGAAGCTTGTTCTTCACTTGGCCATCTGTTTCTGTAAAGCATGTAGCAATTTAACTACCTTAGAGGTTGCTATCCTGTCAAAAATCAGTAATATCTGTCAAGTGGTTCAAAACTATTGGGAGGGGAAGAGAAGGATGTTCGATGACCTCGTGATCACATAAGCTTCTTAGCTTTAGCAAAGCAGACCTGAAATCTGTATTTTAATTATTCTGCAGCACTTGGGATTCTGATGCTTTCCTTAAAGAGATATATCCCCGAAAAGAAATTATTTGTGTATGAAAAGTTTAAAACGTGCTGAAACCAGATAATATTTCTTGTAATGCCTAGTGTCAGTAGGACACTTCTAAAAATACTGGCTTATTTTTAATAAATGTCAGACCCACATTTTTTCCCTGTAAATTCTAAGATTTCATGGATATTTTGTAAGCAGTAATAGCTACAATTCATTCAGGCAAGACATTTTGATGAGTGTTTATTTTACTTAATATCCTGTACTTGATATCCTTAATATCCTGAATGTCTGTAAGAGTTTGTACAAGGAGTGCAGAGTCACATGTAGGATTGGGTCACCTATAAAGAGTAGCTTTAATATACACTGTAAATATAAGGCTCCTGCTTCCCCTACTAGAAATACTTGTGGAGTCACATACTCCAACCCAATGTTTGACTCAGTTTAAGCAGGGGTGGTTTTTATGATGTGTTATTTCAGTTCTGGTCTGTTGCAGTGTCATTTAGCAATCTTGTCTGGAAGTCATATTACACAAGTCATCTTGAAATTAATCCATACCATGCAAATAGGAAGTTGTCCCATAACAAGTTAAAATCAGTATCTTGCTTCTTTAATTGCAGAAAGAAGAATAGAAAACTGTTTTCTGTCAATAACGATCAATCACAGTTAAACCTTGCAGGACTCTGAAGTGTGCTGTTGGTATTGACATGCTGTACATTCTCAGGAGCTGCCTTACTGTAAAAACAGATGAGAAATCAAATCCCGAAGAGGACGATAAAAAGAAAAGCAAAAATTGCAAAAATAAATGTTGTTTTTAATTTTGGGAAACTTGATAGATTGACAGTAAGGCATTGGAAGGGTGAAATTGGGTAGAGATGAGATGAATGAAGAGCACAATAAAGAATGATGGGGAAGAAATTACCATTTATGGGAAAAGAAATGAGGGCAGGTAAAGCCTTTTGAAAATCAGTGTTGTCCCAGTACAAAGTACAGCATATACCTCTGAATATACTCATTTGAATACATTCTTCAAAAGGATCTGCATTTTTCTTACATTCATATCAAGCTGACTTTTTGAATAGCTTCTTAGATTTCATCACATGATTTGTTAGCTGGAACTAATTTGCTAGCTGTAAATCATCTAGGCCTGAGTCTTCACTTCTCAAAGTTTGTCTCATAAAAAGATAAAGTAAAATACTTTGTAAGTCTGGGCAGGCAGTGTCAGAACCATGTGAGGCTGATTTTCCCTGTTTAGGAACAATACTGGAAGGCTTAAACAACGAGGACTTTCTGTCACCACATGGGCTTAATAATGCTGCAGTGGTGTTTCTTCCCCAATCTAGGCATGGCAAGCAAAACGACTATGGCCATTTACAGTAGTCTCATTAGAACACAGGCAGGTGCCTTTCAGAACAAAAATGATTATTTTATTGGTCTTGCAGTTCCTAAAATGCTTTACTAATGTCATCTCGGAAGGTAAAAATACACAATTTGTTTTCATTCTTTGTACACATACTGCATCTCGTTGGAAAATGCTGCTACTGTGCTATCATTAAAGGATGAGAGAAGAGCTGCCTGTACATTTAGCCCTGACTGTTGTCTCGGGTCAGAATGAATGTTTCTGAAAGGGGGAGAGAAGGTCAGTTACCATCATGGAAGCTGTGATCCAGCTGGAGCAGCTTCTGAGGTGTAACGAGGAGGAGGAGGGAGCGAGCGAGTCAGAAGGTGCAGTGCTGGTAGAGTTTGGGAGATGGAGAGGAATGGGTCTGGGCTCCAGCAGAAGTCAGTCCTCAGTGGCTCCGTCTGCACCACGCCATCCGCAGGTCTGGACCTGGACATGTTGCTAAGCCGGGCTCAGCCTGGCGCAGCTCTGTTGGTCAGGGCATGAATCCAAATCCAAGGACAAGCGGAGTGGTGAACAGTATAAAGAGTTGGGGTTTGGTGCTCAGGATGGCTTCTTGTCCTGCCTTTTGCTCTCTGGTAAAAGATTTTTACAGAGCTAAAGCTGTATATAGGCTTATGGAAATTCCAAATTCTTAGTGTTGTTATTTAGAACAAGTTGTTCTAAATTATTTATTAGTCCTTGGAGGAGACTTTGTGGATATTCTTTGCCCAAGGAAGTGGCTGAAGATTGCTGGGCTGGAAATAAGGTCCAGAGGAAGGCATAGCTATGGGATAGATTTGGTTTTGAGGTTTTTTTAATAGTGTCAACTGGTGACAAACCAGCTTTAATTCTGGTTGTGCGCAGTTACATTGCTTAAGGTTCCTATTTTTGTATTTTAATTAAATACAACTTCAGAGCCCAAAAGCTATGGTCTGGGGGATTCTTTTCTTCTTACTTTCTATCTATTTTCGGGGGGATGGGGAAGCAAGACTGTTTTCATCTGAATTCTGCATTGGGTTTTAGCTAATGCAATTTACACAAATAAGAGGCCAAAAGGAACAGTCAAGAACATATTCTTATCTCCGACAGATTGCACAGTGCACAAAGTTCTTTGTAAATACAGGTATTTAATATGATGACATGATTGACTATTGCCAGCTTTCCACTGAATTTTTTGAGTGAATTTACAATTTAAATTTATAAGCATATTTAAAGAGTGGGAGGGGTGGTTTAATGCATTTATTATAAAAAATGGAAAAGACTAAAATTTCCTTATTTTGTACAAAGTTATTGGTAGAGAGAAATACTGTGGAAAGCGAAGGTTGCTGTAGCTGGCTATTTTTCACTGTCTGTAGAGTGATTTTTATGCTGTCCTTTTCCTATCACTTCTTTCTTTCTTCTGCCTTGTAAGTATTGCTGTGGAGTCTTTCTTCCCTTAATAATTCTGGTCTAGTAATTCACATGCTAATACCTAGCTTTGAGGTATATAGTAACAGGATCTACAGTCCCACTCTTCACAAATGAGTCTCCATTCTTTGAACAATCTGATTATGTTCCCCATCCCTTGGGAGGATCCACGGTGCTGCCTCCAGGACTCTAGAACCGTTTGTGACTGATGAAAGCCTGGTGGTCCTTAGGCCAGTGAATCCACCTGAGAAGGAGCAGTATTCAAATGATGTCTGAAGCATTCTGTAACATTATTACCACTCTTGTCATTTCTGCTACTATTAAAAAGTGAGGGAAAAGAGGAAATGGCCGAGCTGGTTGTCTGTTGTTTTCATATATTTGCATAAATCACATAGGTGGTTTCTTGTTTCTTTTCCCCTTGGGAGATGGGGAAGAATAGATATATCCTTAATATGCCACGTAAGCCATATTCGAGCGTTGCTGTGGCACGTAGTTCTTTGTATACAGTTTGTGTTATTATTACAGTAGTAGTTAGAGTGGGTTTAAACTGTAGATTAGCATTTTGTTCTCATAATAAAAACTGTGTTTGAAAAAGAGTGCAAAAGGCAATAGTTAAACTGCTACCTATTGGTAGAGTACTGTGATGTTGTGCTGGGTGAAAAGTTAATATCAACATGCTTGAGGATGGCAGGTTACTTTGCTTAGTGGAAATTACAGAAGATTCTGAATAAGTTTGTGTTGTGTGAAATTCAGTGTTGACGTATATTAGGCTCTACTTTGTTGGCAAAGGGAATAAAATAAAATACATATACATCATTGGGACATCAGAGTAAATATTCCTCTGTGTCGGTGGCTTGATAGATAAGCCAGGCCCTGCTATTTTTTTCCTGACCCAACCGGTTGTGAGCAAAGACATGGAGATATCTGTTTGTGAGAAACCATTTGCAGTCAAGAAAGAGAGTAGAAATTGGAGATTGGCAGCAATGATAAATAGGCTTTGGAAAATCTTCCATATAAAGCAAGATTGAGAAGACTGGCACTTTTCAACTTTTTCCACTTAGAACTGTATGCAGAATACTAGCCTTTATGAGGAAAGGGAATTGTGTGTTCTGTCTACCCTTTCTGATGAAAGACTAAAGTCTGTGTGATAAAGTAAAAAGATTTCAAGAATGCAAGAACTTCTTTTTAGATGGTTTGCCTTTAGTTCGTGTAATTAACTGACAAAAATATCAGAGCAGTGAGAAGATACTATTATTTCTACAACAAAAGATTACACGCTTAAATGGAATATATGCAGACAATATATAAATTACTTCAGTATTCTTGAGGTCCTTTCTTCTGTAAATCCTTGCGCTTCAATATATTAGTAAACTAGTTGGAGCAACTAAAGAGACACTTTCCCAATCCAGAATTGTCCGCTGACGAATTTCTTGCACCTTCTGTCAAACCATCTGCTACAGGCTAATGAACAGACAGCGTGCTGGATTAGATGTAGCACTTGTATGAGCTATTTTGATAGCTCCTGTGTTCCTTTCAGTGGGAACTCTGTGATTAATGAAGCTTAGAGTTAAATTTTTGAGGGCAGGGGTGGGCAAAGTGTTCTCTCCATGAGCTTCCGCACTGCAGGATGCTGTTGACAGAGAGGAGTGACAAACCCACATTGCTGTTTTTGAAGCATGTTTCAATGTTGTCTTATAAGCCTTCATTTAGCAAAAGAATGTCTCGGTAACCTGTGTCACATGCCCATGGGAAGTAAGGACTGAATTAAGAGGAGGGCGGAGTTGTGCCCCATCTTCATAATTCCGGGCACCAAACATCACTCCATAGTACAAAGAAGATACCAGAGCTGGAGCTACAGCCCAGCTGGAACAAATATCAGCTTCATTTTAGTTCTCTGTCTCTGAGGAATCACCACCATGACCTCTTGGAGTTTCTTCCTGCTGTGTCTCTGGGCAAGATACCACACTGTGTGAGCCAACACTGGCAGGGAGTGCAATAACCACAAATTTGCAGCTAGAACACAAAGAGTAAATTTATTTCCATTACCTCACTAACTGGGGGATCCCCCAGCAATATCCGGGCAAAGACACACAGCGGAGATGCAGGCACTGTTAAGTTTTGGTCCAATGCTAGAGAATCACTGGCCTGCAGTTTGCACAGGTTTATCAAGGGCTATTCCAGCTGCAAGGTCATTTGAGTGATTTACAGTCCTCCTCACCAGTCTTTGACTTTTTTACACATTCCTGCCAGCACACACAAGTAATTTTTCCAGTAGCAGACAAAGATCTTGTGTTTGAAGCTCTCTCTATACAGCCTAGCAGAGAAAATATTCATTTATTTAATTCATTCCAGCATCTGCCCTTTTGAAATGTTCTTAGATATGCTTCACAGATGTATTTGTGAGGGATCCAGTTTTACTTTGTAAGTCAATCATTCTTGCATTTTTCAGGGTTAAAAAAAGGTTAATGATGTTGATTGGTCACTCTTTAGTGATTCCTATGATTACTGTTGAATTTGGAGCTGCTCATAAACATCAAAGATCCAGTACAACAACAGTAGGTGGAAGTGACTGGCATTACCATCAAAGTTGTCAGCACTGCTGGTGAGTTTCCAGTCTCTAGACCTGCTCTTGATCAAAGCAGAAGCACGTCACTGAACACAGGTGGGCTGCTCTAAGGACAAAGGAGCAGTGAACTAAAGGATGCTCTTCCTACAGTGTGGTAGCTGCAGGAAGAACATCCGTTTTGCCTGCTAAACAAGCAGCCGGACTGAATCTGTGTTGGTATGTCAAGAGTTCCTGTTGGAATCTTTTGCCGTAATACATTTGCTCTCTATACAGTAATATTTGGCTCATCATTAATGGCATTTTGCATGTAGATCAACAATGCAATTGTTTTCTTTTGTCCAATTGTTGTTTTTCATAAAGGGTTGAAGAGTGAGCATGCCCACGTGTTCCTCAGCACCACAGGGGCTTCTTTGCTAGCAGCAATTCTGATGGCTTAAAATTTTTGCTAAATCAACTATGACTTGTCAATGATGCCACTGCAGGAAGATCCACAAAGTGAAAAACCGTCATGGTCGTATTGGAACAGTCTGTGCGTTGTGCCCGCGTGCATTGTGTTAATAACCAATCATTGGAACTAATTGATTTTTTTGCCCAATCTGATACTTAACCTGTTATCTCTGATGTATTTAATGAACTCTCCTCATACAGTAAGTTGTATGTAGATCGTGCACAAACCAAAAAAAGGGCTGTGGGCATGACTGATAGATCAATCTCTTTCAGTCCGTGTTTTCTGTCCTGGCAGAACTTGAGTGACTCCATGTTTTCAGTTTGCCTACTTTCAATAAACTGACCAGCTTAGTTTACGTAACCGTCAAAGAGGGCAAAAGTCATTGCAGTTCATTTGTCATTCCTCATCTCCCCCAGCTGTGCATAAATCCATGGAAGTTAAAAGTAGATTTGGGGACTTTCTGTAGTTAACATTACTGGGTTGTGATCTCCATTTCATACCTGAGAAGGCTCTGACATCTCTGTGTAAATATTTATTTTTATTCTTTTGTATGTAGGGATGTCAGTTAAACTCAGAAGCTAAAATTGCTAATCATAGGCATTCTGGTGACCAACTAGGGCATAATATTGTGTAATGCAATTCTGTAGGGAGTCTTCTTAATTTTTACACAAGTTACAGCATTAATGCACTAAGACTGATGTGTTAAAAATCTTTTTTTTTTCTCTCTCTCTCTGCCTGTTTTTTTTACCAGATTAAATGCTTTAAAACCATTGTTGTTTCCTGAAGCATATTCAAATTTCTTCAGTATTTGGGGGGTGGGGAAGAGATTTAAGGGTCTGTCTCTTAGTTTTGTTTGTCCCAAGCAAGACCATGAAACGGTAACTAATTTCACCCATGTGAGATCTGTATTCTCCCCAGCTGACACCTGCAGCATCTCAAGCAGCACTGGACGCTTGTGTGTGTGAAACTAAATCAAGAGCCTAATGCCGTATAAGAGGCATAAAACTGTTACAGTATCCCAGAGCTACCATATCCTAGTAATTTCTGACATATGTCCTCAGAAATGCCTTGAGGAAAAATACTAAGGTCAGGAATTTTATGGCATTTGATGCTCTTAATGAGGCAAGGAGCATCATTTAATGAACTTCTAAGATGTGGGCTGCTGTACTGTCACTCTCTTAAATTTGTCTGTATACTCACTGGTGCTGGAAGGAGCAATCCTGCTCAACATCAATGAGTGCATTAAACTTTAATAGCAATTTGGGCCGGGTCCAGTTATCATGACAAGTAATCTTTTAGATCAAAATCATCTTAAAAATTGGAGTGTAGTCATATCTATCTTTGAATAGATAGTGCTGCTATTTTTAATTAAGTTTGAACTATTTTATTTTGATTTAATTTCCACTTAATCCTATCAGTCATAACCAGAATGTACTGCATCCAGTAACTATCTGGCCTTTTCTTTTCTAAAAGATCTGAAAACTCAATTAAGTTTTAATTAGTGTGTATAGTGCAGATTGTGGTGGGTGTGTTGTTAATCTTTTTTTTTTTTTTTTTAAGATTGAAAATAAATTCACTCTAGCTTGCCTTATATGACCTCACACTTCTGAATATCAGCTGTGGAATATTGCTCTACAATTTAAACCAAAAAATCCCAATAGTAAGTCTTCATCATCAGGCTACAAATGATTCAGAAAGCCCTGTGGATTCTGCTGCTGGTCAGATGGAAAACTAGGTTAAATAGGAAAATAACCCTTTCCAGCATAGTCTTGTTTAATATTAATCATAGAAGTTTTACTACTTAAACAAAGACATTATTGAGACTTAGTTGGTGGTCAGAGTAAAAGATAACAAACATGGCATTTTTTACATAACAATGTCAAAATAGCCAAGTTTGTTCAAGGCAAGATTTTCAAATAGCAGTTTAGTTTAGTTGCTGTTACTTGAAATAAACATTTTCTTCTCTAAAGAAGTATTGTCCATATTTTTTTTATGAACTCTTTAAGTTTCATGCTAAGCTTCACAATAAGGTCTCATTTGAGGATGCTGATAGTTTTCAGTACTTCCAGTAGAAATTCTTTAGTGTAATAATTTCCCGTGGTTAGGCTTTTATTAAAAAATCCCACTTACTTGCATGAATAGTTACTTTACCATTATAATTGAATTAGGAAGTATAACTTGTGTAGGTAGGCTTGTACATTTCTCCTTTTGGATCAGAGTTAGAACAGGAGTCTAAACAATTCCAAGTTCAAGTTCTGAAACCTTACTGTCTTATATTTGTGCAACCTGTTTGCCAAGTGAGCTTGGCTGTCTATGAGACCACCTCTTCAAAGTCTCGTAGCCATAGCAAATTGTGTTGTGATCTGAGAGTACTGTGCTTCATTGCTGGGCTTGTAATCCACGTTTCTAAATAGTGCAGATTGCATGGCAAGAAACGGTTCATAATGTCATTTGGTGCACGTGCTATCTAGTGTATGAACGAGGAGATTGAGTCAAGAGCGTAAGTTTTGCCTTGTGTGTGGTCAGGATCGTGCAGTTCCTTGGCAAGCTCTGGGGAGATCACTGAAAATTAGTGACTTAGTGTTTGAGCAGGAGTAAGGAAGCGGAAGCAGGAGAAGTTTGCAGTGTGTATAAGCTGAGCTGAACCGTAAGCATAATCCCAGGGCCCTCTGTTGCTGGCGGAGCAGCTTCTGCTCTCTGAAAGGTGTGCAATGTGGTGGTTTATATTCACATATATTAACATGCATCATGGTTAACTGTATTGTGAATGTGTGCATCACTGGGGCTGGCTCAAAATACGGAGGTGTGGCGACCTTGTCACTGATGCATAGGAAAAAGTATTTTAAAAAACCTAACTACATGCATTTTTCAGTGGTATTTTGAGTCTTCCCCCCACAGCCAACTCCCCCAGTTTATATACTGGTCATGATGTTCTGTGGTATGAAATATCTCCTTAGCCATTTTGGGTCAGCTGTCCCAGTCGTGCTCCCTGCCAGCTTTTTGTGCACCTGCTCACTGGCAGAGTATGGGAAACGGAAAAGTCCTTGTCTTAGGGTGAGCACTACGTAGCAACAATCAAAACATCACAGCATTATCAACATTATTTTCATACTGAATCCAAAACACAGCACTGTACCAGCTACTAAGAAGATAATTAACTCCATCTCAGCTGAAACCAAAGGGAGGCTGCCAGCAGTCAAAGGTGACACTAAGAGTGTAGTCCCACACTTCCCAAACAAGAAGAGTGGAGCAGTCTTGGCAGTATCCAGCATCAGCCAACGAACAGCCCCCTTTGCCAGACAGTTTTGTAGTCATGAAGCAACTTCCTTTTAACTGTGGTGAAGATAATGAATGTTTAAGGGAAATGTCACACAGTTCATCATTTTAACCAGGAACAGTGTGGGAACAATATTAAGGACTTAGTGGGAAGGGATACGAGCTCTCTGTGTATATCACAGTTTCTGTGCTGGTGATACTGTAGTTAGATTGTTACAGTGTTAGAGACACCTTAAGGTTTTTATATATTATAAAAACCTTAGAAATTGCTGCCAGGATGATAATGAGATGCTCAAAAGCATAACTTTAATCAGTGCTCCTTAGAGACCCCAGCAGAAGTATCACAAGTTGAGTACCTTTGTGAAAAAGCAAGAGTGGGGAAACAAGAAATGTTGGCTGTTCTGCTTTACAGAAGGTGAGGGGAGAAACCTTGCAGCGTTAAAGCATTCAAGATGTCTCTTCTGGATTAATGAACTACATAAACAGTTTTCACGGTCTGGAGGGGAAAGGAAGCATGATTGTGTGATGGAACAGCTAAAAGAAGGCGAGAATTAACAGCATCAAGAGTGTTGGAGAAACACAGGGAAAAGGGATGAAGAAAAAGCTAATTAGACACAAAGAAGAGAGGAATTAGAAAGAAAAAAATCACTGGAAGGGACAAAATAGCTGGGCCCAAATGAGCTAGAAAAAGATGCATTTATATGTATATATATTTAATAATGCTGGAAAACATGAAGAATGGGAAAGAAAACATTGAAATTGTATCATACCAAGAAGACTGTCAGCTATAACAGCATTTTTAAATTAAGGTACTTGCTGAAAGCAAGTGAAATAGTTCTAAAACTGAAGAGTGATTTTAAAATGTATGGGTTTTGGAACCATTTCCAAACCATTTCCCAGTTTGTACAAAGACCATGGAAGAGGTATTACATCCAGACATTAAAATCCGTTCTGAATTTCGCTGGTGGCAATTCAAAGCTACCTATTTATATTTAGCAGTAAGAGGGGAACTAGCTGGTTCTTAGAAAGTTACTATTCCAATATTGCTAAGCAAGTGAAAATTTATCGATATCTTGGAAGCTGTGTAGCGTTCATGATGTAATAAGAGAGACATGTCTATGTTCATGGTGTAATACGTAGGATATTAAGTAATGCAACAGCTCGGTCTAATATTAGTTTACAGATTCACTGATTGAGGCGAGGAAGGGAAGAATAGTGTTGCCATGGTGAAGTCTATACGATAAAGCGCAAGAAGAACAAGCTAGTGAATAATTGATACGTGTCTAAGATTAGAAACGATCATTTGCAGCGTGCGCTTTGATGTTCATGCATGCTTTTTGCTTTAAAAAACCTCAGAGAAACACATTAGCAGAGACTGTGACAGATTTTTGCATGAACTTTTAGGTAAAGTACCAGTGGCTTATGTGTGGAAGAACACATAAATATACGGTTACTGCAGTGCTAAGATTGAAAATTCGGGCATAAGCCAAAAAGTTCCAAAATGGAAAGCTGTTAGCGTGGGATATATTTGGCCAGGCTGCATGTATTACTATATTTCTTTAACACGGAACAGAAATAAATAAGAATGTTCATCATAAAATTCAGTAAGATAAGTTGTAACTTTGTGCCTGTGTCCTTGTCTCCTTCTGGGTTTAGCCATATAATTTTTAAAGCTTTAGTTTAGAAGTAATTTGGTAAGATATCCTAGGCCATCTTGAATTAAGGAACAGTAGTTGCAAGTCCTGGTAAAGCTTAAAAACAAACTTTTTCAAAACATAAAAATTTGACTGCTGTTGCAAAGGTATCTGAGTAAAAGTAATGAAAAGCTTTTTTTCTGGGATAAACATGTAGATCTGCTAGAGCAAAGAACTGCAGGCATCATGCCTTTATAAACAGTTTTGCTTAATAAATGTGTCATTTAGTTTTATAAATGTATGATGGAAATCAGTGAACATACACAATAATTCTAAATACAGTCCAGCTGCTCTGTAGCAAACTTTACTTCTCATAAATTCCTTTTTAGAAATCTCAGTAGCAAGAGCTATTTTTCCTTATCAATTAGCCCCTTAAAATAAATAATATACGTGAAGTTGGCTTGTATAGAACCATCCCGAGGCTGAGGGTGTTGTTTTTTCTGCTTGCAAGCTGAATGAAATTACTTAGGGGGGAAAAACATGACCGGTATGGATTAATCTCGGTATAAATACTGCATGATTTTTTTCCCCCCACTTTTTTGATGCCTCAAGTTTGCAGGGCCTCTTATAGTAATCATTAAAGGAAACATCTTCATGTTCTCTAGTGTAAGTTATAAGTTAGGTTAATCTCTAGTGAAGTTATAAGCAGGTTGTGACCATATATTAAAACTAGTTCAGTAGTTACTGTGAAATAGTGATGGCAATTGTCAAAGGATAGAATCGAGAGATACTTTAAAGAATGATGGCAAATGTCAGTATCAGGTTCAGTTTTAGTTCATTTACTGCCTAGAATAAGCAGGGAGTAGCATACAGCACGTAACAAAAAGTCTGGATTTGTATTACATGATGAGGCACTTGATTTCTTTCATTAACTTCTAAAACTGCACAGGCTTCCTGTGCAGTTTTCTGCTGAAAAATAGACAAACTGGCACTAATGACTATAAATGAATCAAGACATAAAAGCTGAAAGGAAAAGGAGAGGGTTTGAATTTCTCAAACGTAGTATGAATAAAGGATCATTGAGTACTTGATACATATAAAAGTGATCAGCGTTTTTTTCTCAACTGCTTTGTAATATGCCTAATTATTCTTATTTTCCACAGACCAATGCATTTAAATTTTGGGGTTTCAGACTAGATTTTTGTTGCCTGTTCCAGAACTGAATCAAGTACTTTGGTGTTTTATATATTGAATGTTTTATACAGACCAGCCACGGTCTGTGTAGAAGAAACTATTCCAAACTTGTGTGCTTTTCATACTGCACAATGCTTTAAAAATGGATTTATGCTGAAAAGGAAAGGAGCTTTGTGTCTGAAGCAACGATCCATGTAGATGTAATAATACTTTGTGGTGTCCTCTTCAAAAAGATCTTGATGTAGAACGGTTGTGTTTCGTCCTGCATTCTTCCACCAGTGTTATATTTGATATTTGAAAGCAGCCTTATTAATTGCAAAAAAAGAGTAGGATTTTTCAGTACCTTGAAGGTCTCGGATATACATGTCATTGGGGAATGTGAACTTGATAAACATACCTTTGAGAACAGACTTGCAAAGGTTGCTTTTTGAGAGAAGGGAGCTCTAGCTCGACAATCAAAATAGAAGTGAAAATGATACAGATCAAAAGCTAATAACTGTAATTATCCTCAAAATTAAAAAGCACTTATTTTTAGCATGGCCCCATCGTTAATGGGAGACTCTTCAGTGAATGGCAGCTGTTGTCTGGTCCCTGCCTTCCTGTTCGTCCCTTTGAAATGAAAGTCTGAGGGCTGCAAAGGTTCCCCTCCGGGTGCTGCAGCCGGCAGTTCCTCATGTGCTGCACCGAGCCGGGGTCACAGTGTTGGCAGCAAAGGTCACTTTCTGTGACCAGTCCCACATTGTCTTGTGAGGCACTGCTGAGTGGAGCTGGTGTGGGCTGGGTTTTGAGGTCTACTGGTCAGTTAAAATTATGCTGCAAAATTACACATGATGAAGGAAAGCTGTGTAATTCCATAAACACTACTGACACCCTTATTTTCCTCAGCTTTTTAGAAGTTTCAAAGTAACATCTTGAAAAAATGGTAGCATGGAAATCTGTCTGGTTTTGTGCACACACCTGCAACAAAGCAAAGGTCTTCATTTTCATAGATGAGTGAAGGGTTAGGCCTATATTTCTGCTACCTTCTAGTTGCTGTTTTTCTATTAGATATTTCCATAGAATTTAGGTATTTTTCCCTATGCCTTATTTCCCATATAGGTTGCTAAGCCTCAGTAAATGAATTCTGTATATGTTACTATCTGTGATTTGAATAGAGGGGAACATCATCACAGAAGTTGCGTGCATTTGTTAATATTTGTTTACATTATTTCTTTATAAGTGGTGGTTTGGTTTGATTTGGGTTATTTCTCAGAAAAGCAGATAGTACTGAGTATTGCAAATCACAAATATTCTCAAGTTTCTCTCTCAAAACTGGAAACTGTATGTCGTTTTCCCACCTATTTTATGACAGAGTAGCAGACATTTATCAGAGGCTTCACTGTCAGAGACGAACAGATCTGGATCTTCCGAGCATGGTAGAGAAGGAAAACACATTAAGGACTCTGATCGCTGTTAATACTTTTGAGAAAAGGATGTTTAGTCAAGATACATTCATCTCGTTTTGTTAGTGTAAGTTTTGAATAAAGTGTTCTCTGCTTTATCCTGAAGCCGTTTTCTGGCAGCGTGATTAATAGTGGTTTATTGTACAACCAAAAAAAGCAATATTGATGGCAAATGTAAAGGTGTGCTTACAGATACTTTCTGAATTTTTTAATTTTCCTAAATGAAGTAATTTAAAAAAGAATTCTAGAGCTGAATGTCTCTTTTTAATTTATCTATGGTTTTGGAAATCTTTATGATTCTGATTCTGATTTCATTTTTGAGATTGCCATCTGCATGACAACTAGAAAGTGCACTCACTAAAGGTGTTATTCAGAACACTGATATTATCAAGTCTAGGTACCTGCGGTTTGGTTTTGGAGGGTTTTTTGTCTTTTTTTTTTGGCTTTAAGTATTTTAATAAGTAAGTGGGCTGTAAACTGATTGGTATTACAACTAAAAGTGACTTACATGCTGTTTTTGTTAGGCTTTCTATTTAATTATTCACTCTGAAGGAGTGTACTTTATGTGTAAAGACATAACAGATGGATAAGTCAATTCTAAGTCAAGGGGAGGCCTTACTTGGTTGTTATTTAGATTTATTATTCAATTTCTACTTTTTTATATCTAAAATGCTGAAGAGTTACTTGAGATGGAAAAAGAAAAAAAAATAATGCTGTACTAAAGAATTTGCCTATTAGTTAGACAAAGGAAATTTAAACTAAATTAAAGAGATGGCTAATTTTATGACATGAAGAGAAAGTACTGGCTGAAGTGGGTGTTTTGTTTGTTTCTTTTCTTAAACTACTTAGCTGCTGACAAAATATTTGCAGATCATGAAAGGGTCTTTGTAAAATAGGTTTCTGTTCTACGCTTTTTGGTACCCATCTTTCAAATTGTTCTTCACGCTTGTGCCTCCAAGTAAAGCTGGAAGAGTTCAGGTCTTAATCTTGTTCAGGATGTTGTACAGACTGCGTAAGAGTTTCATCCAGAGTTTACTTACTGAAAACTGCATGACCCATTGTCTGGGTCACTGAAGTTGCTTCCATATCTGATTAATCAAAACAGAGTGGGGAGGAAGATCAGAAAAAGGACAGTTATTTAATGAAATGCCATCTTAGAGATTGAATTTAATTAAAACTAGCAAAACAAAAGTAGTAGTTCCTATCTGAATACTATTGCTGCCAGCCACATCACAGAAGGCTAGTAAAATAAATATCAGATTTTTGTCTCTGATTAAAAATCCGAGGTTTTTTATGAGAGGATTATTTTTCATATTTTTGTTCAAATGGACCTTCACTCTTGCTATAGTCACCACACCAACACCTGATGCACCATTAGAGATGCTTGCAGTAGGAAGCCCTTTGGTCACGCGTAGAAAATTCTTTACCTTTCGAGCAATTAAGTGTTTTCTTTTTATTACTTTGAATCCCAATGAGGCCATGGGTTATGTGATCACTTTCACCAGGAGGAAATCAGGCCTGGTGCTGGAAAACCAGATTCCTTCATCCTGCATTCTTCTCTGTGCCACTAGCTTTCTTGTGCCGGCTGTGCTCAAGTTTTCTCAGTGGAAGTTAATGTGAAGTGGAGGGAGGGTTGGGGTGTTTTGTTTGTGGTTTGTTTAATCCTCTATCATAGACACTAGGACCCTTTTAGAATAATGTCTGATTCGGTCCTTTTCACTTCTGAACTCCTTGACAAATGCAAGTTATTCAAGACTGACGGGCAGTTTTGAGGTGAAATGTATCTAAAACTGTTGCGTTATGAAACGTTCTCTTATAAAATAGTCATGAGAGTTTAAAACTAGAATGGGATGGCATTTATTGATGCTAACTCTCAACGTATTTATCAATGTGGAGCTCTTCCGAGAGCTGGCTTGGAGCTGTCAGTGACCACAGTGGGGCATAATAATCCATGTTCTGCCACCCTGCTGGCAATCAAGGTTGATCCTAGCCTTCACTTAGCCATTTTTCATAGTTGAGGTGTTTATTTTTTATCACTCTGTCTTTTTTTCTACCAGTGAATTAAGTAAATGTCTTTAGGACCACAATATTTAGCAAACTGCCTTTACTAATAGTAATCAGTATACAGTCTATCAGTAAGGTGAACATTTTGTCACAAATTAGGGGAATGTTAAAGAGACACGTGACCTTATGTATGAGCGGTAAGGAACAGTCTGCCAAGTTGAGCTCTATAGAGTCTGTGTAATGACACATCAGAGAACAGTGCCTTCCTGCTGGTGTGTTTATCAATCTGTTTCACAGCATGAATGATGCATCTCAACTCTTCATTTAGTGTATTTACTAAACGAGTAGTTAATACTAAATAAGCATTTACTTACTGTGTGAAGCAGCATAGTTGCCTGAGAAGACTCCTGTGTGAGAGACCAGTGTGTTGGGATGAGAGGTGAAGTATAAATGAAGAGCAGTAGCAGTTGTCTGTGAAAGCATGGGGAGAGAGGTCGCGCGCTGGAGCTGCACGTTCAGTGTGAGCTGCTCCAGCGGAAATGCTCACGCTGCCTTTCTGAGCTTTTTGCACCAATTCAGAGCTTCAGGCTGCCCGGGCCTGGCCAGGCCACACCAAACACTCAGAACAGCAGTTGTTGTGTGGATGTGGGCAACTGGTAGAGCTCTGCTCCTTCCAGCCCCCAGACCAAAGGCTTTGTTGTGCGGCGCAGCAGCAGCCGCTCTGAAGCAAGCACGGATGTTCCTGTGTGGCATTGCACTGCATGGGCTGGCTGGGTGCATCCCTGCTGCTCAGGAGGGGTGCTTCTTCCCTCTGCATTAAATACTTTAAAAAATGAAAAATATAACTTCTGTATGAATATAAGTGGTCAACATCCCCAGCTAAGCTTATTCTCTCTGTGGTATATAATCAGTTTCTGGCCAAGTACAGAAAGGGAAGGACATTGAAATTGTAGAGGGTGGGAAAATCATTAACTGGAACAATTTTTTATGAACAGCAAAGTGATACGTGGCCAAATAGTTTGGGGTAGTTTTGTGGGGGTTTTTTCATACACTAAAGTTTGAAGTACTGGTTTCATTGATTCTTTCACAGAATGTTTATTTATAAATCTTCAAAATAATGTATTTTATCTTGTAATTATGGCTATTGTTAACCAGCACAAACTTAGTAAATTAGATTAATAGTTAATTTTCTTCCTAAAATTGTCAACAGTATCTTTAATGTTTGCCTTCACTTTTTTTTTTTTTTTAAATTTAACATCTTGACACAAAGATACTAATATTGAACCTTTCTCTGTAAGTGTTCAACATACTCAGCTATTTAACCAGGAACATTTTTAAGAGGATTTTTATTTTAAGTGAAGATTGTTTAAATGTTCGGTGGAAAGGGAACATTAGTGCAAGAATAGCAAAATATTTACATGATCTTTTGCAGGGATTAACATGTTCTTTGCATGAACTATTTCTCTTAAGAATCATTATCATATTATGATCTCAGAACTAATTACCACTCTGAGTGAGAAATAGTTTAGCTGCTTTTGATTCATTCTTCCAATGTTGTTTGTTGCCTTCTTTTCTTAGAAAGTTACATTTCTCATGAAGAAAAGTGGTATTTCCCCTTGCACTTCCCATTCCTGCCTCTCTTTTTCTTTTTTCTCCTCCACGTTTGGTTGCAAAATGTGACTGGTGCAGTTGCTGTTTTGGACCCCACCCGTGGGGTTGCTAAGCAGAGGAACGTTGTCGTTGCGTAAGTAACCTGTTACTGAACAGGCTGCTGCAGCCCTAATCAGCCACCTAATGACAGCCAAGTCCTAAAGGAAATAACTCCTACCATTTACTGTTTGGATCCAGACCTTTTAAACATGGAAAAAATGAAGCGTTGAATTTGTTTTAAAATAACAAAACAGATAAAGAGGAAGAAATCTACCGGCAGAAACTAGTATAAAGCAAGAATATAAATGCCTGAAAATAACTGTCAGAATAGTAACTCCTGAAAATGGAAAATGAAAGTGCTCTGTTATTTCTTTTTTCACTTTTGGTTTGGGGATGTGGATTCAGTTTGGGCCCACCTCTGGCTTCTTGGACTCGTTAGTCAGTGACCTCAAATGAACTGCATAGATTTCGTGAGGTGGTTTCTAGTTTGTTCTGTGCAATAAATATCTGACTCTAATAATTCAGATCTTGACATTCCAAATCAAACTGATTTCTCCATCCCAGTTAAGTGGCATAATATAAATTACCCAAAGTAGAAGCCTGTGTGTAAATATTTGAAATAGGGTAGCAATGTTTTCTGACAAATAGCACTACAGATTTGTTTGGTAGAAGTTTGTATGCATTTCTGCATGTTCTGGAGATTTTTATCAAACGAATCAGTGGTTATTAGCATCATCTTAAGTTGACAAACATGGAAATATTAGGAGATAATCATGTGAAGCTGCATGTGGGAAAGAAGAGAAGCAGAGAGCAGAGCCTGGAAGGGTGGTGAGACAGGGTATGAATTTCAGGTGAGCAATGAAAACAAAACTAAGGAGATACAAAACTGCAGAGAGGTTAAAGGTGCGAAGTTAAGAGGCAGTGAAAGGAGCAGGTTTGCAATAGCTGATGACATTTTTGAGACTAAATTTCTCCCTGTCATTAAGATCAGCCAAGAAAAACTCTTTTGTTGGTTTTTGGTTTCTGGCCAGTGTTGGCTTAGCTGTAGGGAGATAAAGTAGGCAGTTACTCAACCGCTCGGCTGGTGGAAGCGGACAGACAGCTCAGTAGGATCTACTTGTGTCCTGCCTCTCCTTTGCTTGTGGCTTTGCTTGAGTGGTGGTTCAAGGACTCTGAGATGGCCGGGCAGCAGGTCTTTGCCTCCTGCTGCACACAGCCAGGCATAGGCTGCTTTCCCCTGTTCTCACACACTAAGGGGCCAGAAAGGACAAGGCAGCCCCGATAACCGCCCTGGGTGGTTTTTCTCAGAAGCAGCCCCTACCACCCTTCCTTCCCCCGGCACCATGAGAGCACGCCCGCTTCTCCATCCCAGCCCTCCTGCTTCCTCCTCCCTCTTCCTCTCCGCTCCCCACTGCAACTTCACATCTGCCTTTGCAAAGCTCTGAGCCGGCTTTGTGAAGCGGCTGCCAGGCTCGCTGGGCTAAGGGCCTTTGCTTCTGGAAATTACACCATCTGGCTGTGCACAGTGTATGGAGTTTATATTTAGATCACCTTGTATCTGGCATCTGGACTTTATTTCTGTGTGCTTGATGAGACCTGGTTGGAGCACTTTCTTTTGTGGATGATATTCTGCATAATGTATGCATCGTTAGTTCTCAGGAGCCACAGTGAATAATGTTCCATAAAAAGAGTTGTTCTTTCTGTAGAGCTGTTGTTTCTATTGGCGAGAGCTGCATGCGAGGTGCCATTTATTATTGGTGTTTGTCAGAAATATCAGACAAAGACAGGGCTTGTAAAGAACATTTTGCCCTTGAAATTAGATCAGTTATAAATATCTGCAAAGATGGGCTAGTGCATGACAGATCCAGCAATACTCAGTAATCTGATATTAAACTATATTGTGGTATATAGCTGAAGATTTTATGCACAGGACTGGGTTGCACAGTAGGTTTCTGTCTGCTTTTCAGGTATGTTTTTCTGTAAAGGAATCTTTGTCATAGCTTCGGGACCCAACAAATGACTTTATTAAATGAGTGCACAGAGTACCATGCTGCCTGAAGGCCAACAGAGGGTGCTGGAGTGATGCAGCTCTTGCCTTCACTCGTTTCTGGAGAACAATGTGCATTTTGACAAACCTCTTATTTGGGATGTCTTACTGTACAGCTATGAAGTTACTGCATTTTTTGTACATTTCATGTCACAATTTTGATGCTTCTAAATATTATATGTTATGAAGATCATTTCAGAAATGCACGTTTAGCAATAATATTTACAAAAACAATGTGTACTTACCTAAGACTCTTTAAAATTTTCTTTACTGCTAAAAAAGATGCAAATAAAAATTATCCTTTTTCAGAAGAAGAAGTTGGGCACAGTAGAAGTATCAATTATTTCTGTGACTTGTGTATATATATTATTATATATATATATTATATAATGAGGCTGATGTAGCAAGCCACAGATCTATGGAAGTCATGGTTTGGTGTAAATAACACCTGGGTAGAAATAGCATACTTACAGTGGAATTGTTCAAGGGGGATGAATAAAAAGTTACATAGCAAGTGACAAATCATTGTGCAACACTTCACAGTTAACTAGTTATTTCCATGCTGTACTTTATTTCAGGTTCCTCTTTTTTGTCCTTGTCCAGGGTCTGGTTTTCCTCAGTTTGTAGAGGAGACTGTGCCCTTTTTATACTGGACTGAGAAGGTGGTGTGTCTGCAAAGGGTTGTAATGTTTGGCTTGAGACTGCTTGCTTCAGGTTGTCCCTGTTCTTTGAAGTAATGTCCATGAAAGTCAGTATTTACACTGCATTACACAGAGTCTGGTATGGAAGGCACTCCCTCCCTCTCCTCCTGACCATCCTCCTCCCCCTAGAGCAAAGGATAATGGCTTCAGGTTACCAGAGACTAAAAAATGCAATTTGTTACAGGGATATGCAAAAGTAGGTGGTTACTTCTAACATGCAGTCTCTCCTTACTGCACAGAAGTGATGTACAATGCCTAAATCTGCTCTCTTGTACTGGCAATGATAACCTGAAATATTCCATGTAATTGGGATTTTCTTTTATGAGTTTAAAACTTGATAACCCTTTTTTGTCCAAAGTTCTTTTATGTCTCTAACAGCATCTCACAGACATTAGCAGACTTCTCAGCAGGGAGATGAAAATAGGATGGTTTCAGTAACCTATCAGATCTACTGTCTGTCATTTCTTATATTACAAAACCAAAAAGCATCTAAACAATGGAGACTTAGCTTTAAAATGCACCTGGAGTACAACACAGAAAAAAATACCCAAATTTGTAGAAATTTTGAAGACGCAGATCTGATCTGTGACTGCCCTGTCTCCCTCAGTGACTTTACTCAGATGCCACAGTTTGATACTCTCTTAACGTTCAGGAAACCTGAACTCTTGCATAACCATGCTAGAAGAGAATTATCCAGACTTACAGTAGTGCTACTTTAAGTGTGGACAGAAGTACTCTTGTGTTTTTATACACATCAGCTGCAAAGGGCTATCCAGAAGGATAAAGGCACCGAAAAGAGAAATCCAAATGTATAAGCCCTTTAATAATGCATGCTGAAGTGGCAAGGGTGGTTCCTGTTGTCAGGGGAAGAGTTGGGAGAGGAGACAGGTTGTAAAACACCCCGTTATGAGATAGGCGACTACTTGGTATCATTTGTTGATATCAGCTGTGTAGATATTTTAATTACATGCCCTGTCAAACATCTCATGGAGCTGAACAAGTCGAGGTGGAGAGGGTACTGTCCTATTTGCTGCCATGGATCTGGAGTATTCAGGTGGAGATACACTGTTCAAGAGGCTGCTCTGACAGCACTGTGGTTGTCCAGACAGGTGTGTCTCTGTCCTTGGAGGTATTTAATGCTTTGGTTGGACAAGGCCCTGAGTCACTGCACTTCATGTTCACGTTAGCAAACGAGGTGTCTTACTCACGTCACAGATCTATGTAGCATCATCGCTCCTTGAGCTCACAGAGAATATTCAAACTGCCCTCACAGCAACAAGATTCAACTTGGATTTGATAATTCAGCATTATGGGCTTCTGGGCATACCCATCATGGGACGGTGCTCTCCCTCCAAAATGCAGTATCTGCATCTGCCGCCAGTGGTTTTGCAGGTGGTAGTCTCAGCTTCAGAGCCTTTTGGCAGCCAGATGCCTGTATTTGCACCAAATAGGGACATAATATTTCCTGTTCTAGGGACTTTCAGCTATACCCAGATAGATACCAAAGCAGATTCCTACTTTCATTGCTTTTTTTTTCCCGTAGGCACCATTCTGTTTACTTCTGCTTAAGGAATTACAGCATAACTCAGTTTTTGCTGTTGCTTATAGCTTCTGACCAAAAATCTACAAAAAAAGAGTCTAGTTTGTAGTTCATATTGTCAGTGTAAAGACAAGTTGTAATTTAAAAAAATTATGACGTTGGTATATTAATTTTTCTCACTTGTTTTATGTCTCTATCCAAGAACATGAACTCCTGGTGAGAAAGCATGCAATAATTCTTTTAATGGTATCTGTTATGAAATGTTTGGTAGGTTAATACAAATTTTAACATCGTGTTTTAATACTTGGATTTCTTTTAAATCTTTTGTTTAATCTGGGAGCAGTAATATATCACATTGTCCAGGTGACTGAGGGTTGGCTGTTATTTTTCCTAGGTAGTTGTGATGGCTCACAAAGCAAAACAGTGATCTCCAGGAAGCAAGCAAGATAGCATCCAGACTGCTTGCAGTTAACCCATCTCTGCCTGAACTAGAAAACTGTCTATGAAAATTACATTGCAGAATTAAAGCATTAAGAAGGATCACTGCTGGAAACTGTTGCTTCAGGGAAAGGTAAGACTTTGCATTAATTATCCAGTCATTATGGATTTACATGAGATTTTTCTGGTAAGACTGATAATAAATTCTATGTATTAATGCATTTCTTTATTGAATAGATTTGGCACCTATTATAATATTTTTAGTAAATAGTTAAAAGTCTTTTGCATAGGTGAAGAATATAAAACGTGCAGATTGGTATTTGGAAGCTCATGTATATGTGGTTCTTACTGAAAAAGATTGTGAGCATAAATTTAAATATTTGGCAATGAGAAGTTTTGGATTCTTATGGCCTGACTTTAAATATGAAATACAAAGCTATATTAAGACCATCACATGTGACATGAGACTGTGCATACTTTACTATAGATATTTGTGGATTTTTTTTTCTTAATGTTATTGAAAACTGGCAAGCCATTACCAGGAGCTGAAGAAACTCGCGGGCTTTTACTAATCTGATCCAGTGCAAGTGTTTAGTTAAAGCCTTCCTGGGGCTGAAATTCCTTATAGAAAAGAGTTGGCTATATTTGGCTTTGTAAATGCTGATATGTTGCTTGAAAACAGATGAACAAGCATTTTGCGTGTGTACTATTTAAAGGATGTAAAATAGCTGCAATTGCTACCATGCATTTATATATCAAAGAGCCAGGGGAAAAATATTCAGCAACATGAGTACATCAGTGTCCTCTTGAACAAAACAAGCCTTTCTTTTCCTACTAAATAGAAGGTTATATTGGTTTTGAACTACTGTTAGGCTGCATTTAGTCCTTCTGTCATAAAAATAAGATTTCTTGGGGACAGTTAATTTTGCCGTGTAATCGGCTATAAGCCACATCAGATTATATTGTTAGCAGAATTTCTCCTGGTGTGCTGGCTTCTATAGTGCTCCCAATTCTACTCCAGTGGGAAGTGAAATACTTTCTTTTGCTTTTAAAGAGCAGCACTATGAAGATTCTTGACAGGGTCACAGCATTTTCAATCAGAATAGTTATGTTCTTTGCTGATTGCTTAAATACAGCTATTTCTGTTTCAGCTTTTCTAGATTTTTGGATGATGGTTTTCAGTACACTGGGCCAATTATTATAAAGTAATTTATTATTCAGTGCCTATTTTATTTCATTGTAGTGTGGTTTTTATCCAACACAGTGCAGATCAAAACAAGTAAAAGGATGAATTTATGCTGTAGAGCACAGAGATCTGTAAATGTGTGATATGTGTTCTGGACCTTTATGATCACTGTGAAGATGGTGGTTTTCATTGCCTAGAGATAAGCTGTTCTGTACGCCAGAGATGTGTATCTTACAGCTGACATGAAAAGGGCTCCATTTGGCCAAGTCTCTAGGTTCACTTTGGCTTGAGGTGGGGCTCTAGGACACATCTCCACAGCAGCATGTCCAGTTTCAACCTGGTGCATCACTGGAATATGCAGAAATTCCCGTGACAGTCACTGAAGGGTGTAAGGGAGACACGTACCCCTCGTAGAGCAGTGCAGCCCCAGGAGTCCAGAGCATGATTTCCAGTGCTACAGACACGAGATTGAGCACGTATCATTGCACCACGTGAGCCAGGAGGGAATGCCTGACGACTCTGGTCTGGAAAAGTACAACTATTGGAATGACAGGCCGTAAGCTGGGAAATGCAGGAGCTGTTTCCTAGACTACCTTGCAACGGTAATTGTAGGACCTCCTGTGTCCGGGTTTAAGCAAGCTCAGAAAATACTAGATCTGACCACTTCTGGATTTGTTTACCTGTTTTACTGTGCCTTCAAAGGACTGATTATATTAATGTTTCTCCTTCGTGAAGCAGTTTGAGAAGATACAACCTCTCAGCAGTTAAGGGAATGGTTTCTGAGTGGAAACAGTATCTCATGGCAGCAGGCTTCCCACTCCAATGAATACAAATTGGGCATATTAGCAGGTGTCTTGTAAGTGTCCTTGAAGTCAGAGATGGAACTATGTGAATATGCAAATGTATTTGTGGGCTTTTATTTTCTAAAGGGAGATTGGACCAAAGGACATAATGAGCTATTGTGAAATCTCTTTTACAGTTTAGAAAAAAATCGCAGGGAACTGAGGGACTGATTTAGTTCCATTTAACTAGAGCAGTGTTGTTTTTTAATTACACTGGTTGCATGTCAGAAAAATTAGCAATACTGAAGCTTGATGAATGTGTGACCTATTATCTTCCCATGGATCTCTCAGGTTTTGGAGGATGACAGTGCTGGCCTCAACAAGAGAGTGCTAGAGAGAGGGGAGATCATATCTGTTCCTACTCATAAATACAACTGCCTTATTTTCCCTTGTTTATTTTAATACTTCACTGTAAATTTATGCTATTTGTTTTATTTGATCTGATGATATTTTAATAGTTTATTTGTCCGGCTGTAGATTGAACTCAATTAGTTCTGTGCCTTTGGCTATTGGAAGTAACAAATGAAAACTGTGTATTTAGACCCAGCAAGGCATGTGACAAGCTATCTGGCAGTAATCTAGGAATGCAATTAATTCTGTTTAATTGTGCACTTTATTTGGTAGGCTAGAGTTTTAAAATTTTGCAAGGTGGAGACCTCACAGGACATAAAAATTCAACCATTTTATTTTGTTTTACTACTTTGACTTCACTTATCAGAGTTTGAGAAACTCCATCATTTCTTCACTCAGTTAATTGTGAAGCCTGTGTTACCTAGGAAGGTCCTGATTTTTCTTTAAATTCTGATAGCAAGCACTGGTTTACTGAGTGTCAGAGAAAAGTGCAGATCCCAGCAGCTGTAGGTTCAGGAAGTTGTTCTCCATTTTGATCTCCCTTCTTGAAAGGCCTGGCTCCGTGGAAGATCCAGTTCTGTAACTGCCTAAACTATGTACCTGTACACATGGATTATAGCACTTCACAAACTGGAGAAGGAGGTATTTAAACAAATCTGACTGATACAGGAAAATAAATGAGAGCTAAGTGTCCAAGAATTGAGATGGAACACAAAGCAAGAAAAAAACCCCCAGAGAATGAAGAACTAAAAATAGACTTGTTTTGTTATTTTTAGGAATTCCTGCTGGTTGCATAGAAATCACTGAACTTAAAAGGTCATACTACCAATGCTCAGTACCTTTCAAGCATGCATTTTAATCTAGTGCAGAGATCCAAATGAAGACTGACACTTGGAATTTGAGGGAGGCAATATAATTTTTTCCTAATTAAATATATCAGTGTTCTAGCTTGAAATCTGTTCTGGGAAACAGATCAGCATCATGCATCATGTTGAAGCCAAGAGTATTGATATTGACTTGAATCAGGTTCTGTTCTAGCGCTGATAAGCATTATTTAATATTGCTTAAGAGTGGTTTTTGGTTTTCCTTTCATGTTAAGGAGCTGTAATAGTTCAGGAAAGGAGTTTGTCGATGATAATTCCAGAAGAATTCTTAAGAATCTCCATAGCTATCAGATGTGTGAGTGCTTAAGTAATTCGGTTTTTGCTTTACCTTTTTGGTTTCTTAAAAATGGGGGTGGGTGGGGAGGGGAATAAATAAAAGAAAATATTTTTCATTAAGAGTGTGCCTAGCATGAAAGATATCACAAAATAGGCAGCAATTCTTATTGCAAGAGCAAATACTCAAAAAAAAAACCAAACCCAAAAGAACACAAGATGAACAACAAAATCACAGACAGTATGCTGTTATTTCCAAAGTAAATATTTTACCAAATAGGTTTTTGATACAAGGAACAAGATGTGCAAGGAACAGGATGTGATACATATCCAGTACAACATTTTAAACACATTTTAAACATCCTGGCTTTTCCCTTGGTTTTATTTAGATAAAGCTTAAATGGTTCCACTCAGTGTTGTTTTGCTTTGATTAAAACAGACAACATTTTACCCATGTAGGTGGCTTATTTGGGGGCTTTTTTAAGTATAAGCAATTTTTTCTCGTACATATAGTAGAATAAGAAAAAGGCTTTCATCCTCCATTTCCCCCTACAGAGAGATGAGCTAAAAAGTCCAAAGGTACAGATATACTACTTTTTCTTTCAGTGCTGATGTGCTATTTTGGAATATGTGCTGACCTACTTTCTGTGTTTCCAGAAAGCGAGCTGAAAAATTTTAGCTTAGGCTGCAGACTTGGATTTATTTTTCAGTGTATTTTTGTTCATACTTTCACACAGATATGCACACACACACGCATTGGCTAATGTGGGGGTTGATGTACAATAGCAAATCAAGATTGCCAATTTTGGTACAATTTCAAGTTAATAGCAGCAGAAATCTGTTGCTAGACACCTTCCTTAAAAGGATTTGACAAGAGGATATTTCCAATCTAGTGGTGCCATTATATAGAGTTACATCATAAGATAGAAAGTTTTCAATTCTCAACTTTGAACAAATTTTATACCTAAACAGAATCATCCAAAATTGCACTGAAAATTGCTGTAAGAATCTCATTATTATGTTTTTTGCAGTTTCTTCAGCATTGTCCTAGGCACTGGAAGATAAAACCCCTTTGAATCGTTTACTTTGACTCCATGCATCTCTTTATACAGCACTCTGACCATCAAAGAAAGTTCGGCCCATTAGTTTGCCATTCCCAATTACAATAATAATACATAAAGCTTTGGAATTGTATTAACAAATTAGGAGAAAACAAGTAATGAGAGATGAAGCCCTGCTCCTGCCCTCTGCTTAGGGCAGAAAAAATTTATCAGTCTTGGCAACTCTGTGCTCACATCTGAGCTGTCCCCAGCAGAGTAGCTCTGCTGGTGGAAGAAAATTCTTTTTAGTGTATTGTACTTCGCTCACAATTACTGTAGGCCTTGGTGTGGTGTTCCTCTCATCTAACCTATGTGAGAATTCAGAGGGTAAGCATCTGTAAGTCTCAGTAAAAGGCTGCAGTTAAGAAGAAAAGACAATTTCCCCTCTCCTCAGATAGAGGAGATGAATTCTGCCTTGCAGAGGTACATCTCTGTCTCTCTGTTAACTACAGATGGAGTTTAGAATTTGGAAATTTTATCTTTGAATGTCTGCAGCTAGGTGAGGGAAATGCAGTCTCTTTTCTTTGTATATACCACAGTATCCTGATGTTCTGCAGGGAAAGGCAAGACAGTGTAAATGAGGCCTCAAAATACCATGAGTGGTGGGTCTGAATCTTCCTATGACTGACAGACATCTTACTTCTCTGGAAGGTATTATGGCCTTCTTAAGCTAGCTGTGGATATGTTGTATTTTTCTAAGACATTTGAATTACTACTTCTCCTTTTTGAATTTATATTGTATATCTTAAAGACTATATGCAGTACTTTTAAAAAACCTGTCTCTCAAATCTATATTTATAGTTGGTAATTGAGATGAGTTTTAGCTCTATGTGAGAGTTAAGAATCCTACATAATTTTAGTATTTTAGCTTTTCAGTAATTTTTTAAGCATTTAGATGATGTAAAAATTTCACATGTTAAGTATCCTCTGCAGTCCTACTATTTTGCAGGGTGCCTAAAATTGGTGACATATTAGTTAATAATCAAGTTGAATCAGTATTACAGCCTGATAGTCATATGTGAATTGCCTAGTTAAGTGCTTGTGTTCAAAACATGTTCTTAATGCTGTTGCATGGAAGGTAACTGGGCATAAATAGACAGGTTGCAAACACAAAACTGTTCTGGGTCGTTACTTAAAGGAAAGCCAAGGGGCAACTTAAGAAGCTTCCTCAGCTTGGCTGTCAGTGTGATGCTACAGTATTGTGGTACCATAACATTGTATCCTGTGCCTTAATATTTCCATTTAACAAAGAGGTATAAATAAAGGAGAGCGTTCAAAAAAGAGTCCTGTGGAATTTTTGAAGGTCTGGAGAGGGAAAAATAAAAGAACAAAACTTTTATATTGTGAGGCCTCAAGAGTTCAGTTGTGTAAATTTATAGAGCAGAATTTTGCAGGATGAGTTGATCATCCTCTACAAATTCTTGTATTTTAAAAAGCCATCTCAAAGCAAGGAATTTCTCAGCTTTATAAATAAAGGCACCTGAATGTTGGAGCTGAACTAGCTTCATCCAAACCCAATTTTTCTCACAAGAAGGAGATATTAACATTGAAATAGATGAGTTGTAACATCTTCTACTAAAGAAGGAGGGATAATCCTATCATTGTGGGACAGGCACTCTCAAAAGCTAACTTTACCCTTGCCGCTCTTCAGTATAGTTAGTGGAGAGGCAAAGGTTATTCCCAGCCCTAAATCAGTGGCTCTATCCATGGGCTGTAAAACGGGTATGGGAGAATAGGCTCTCCGGCTGAAATAAGGCTTTGTGATTTAATTCCTATGAGTCCCCAGTACTTTCCAGAAGCCTGTCCTTAGCTAGCAGGAAAAACTCTGCAGCCTTCTGTATGCAGTTGGTCAGACCCTCATTTGCACTGATCTCCTGGTTTTTGTGTTCCTGTGCTGTATTCTTCCCCATGCAAGATGTGTCTGGCTTGTTAAACTAGAGAAAACGTATCTGGAAATCTCATTTCTGCTGAAGTGTGGTCTGAACTTCACCCATTTCTCCATGTGCTTCCAATCTGTGTAGGAACCAAGGGAATCTCAGGCTATTTAGGTCCCCTTGGACCCCTTATTATTTTTCACCCTCCCCAAAATGATTTGTTACATTTGCACACTGTGCCGAAAGAGCTGTTTCCCTAACACTTGCTGTTTGGAGTCAAGACTCGGAAAGATAGCCCCCAAATAATTCTCTCCACCTAAGAAAGATAGAAATTATATGGCCAGCAGTGCAAAGTGCCATGGGTAGGTCTGACCCTTGCTCTGGTACTTTTTCCCTCCCATACCTGTAATATGTTCTCATTGCAGTGTCACAGCTAAATTTATAGGGCTAACATGACAGTAGTGCTTAACTATAGAAATGTAAGGGTAGTGATTCCTAACACAAACTGCTTGAAGGACTTATCTTACTGATACGTGTCTCCCTGAAAACAATTAGTTTCTATAGTATTATGACTTTTTATTGGATGTTTGCATAATTGCAGGAGTCTTCAAGAACGTATTTGCCTGTTCTAGAGACTGGTAACAGCCTGACTTCCCAGAGAGAAGCCACATTGTGGTGTTCTATGCTATCACAGGCATTAGTTCTTCAAATTCCTCTTGAAACTAATCTGAAATGTCGGGAAATTATTGTTTATCCAAACTACATGTTTGAGTATCTTTGAATCTGGATTATTTCAGGATCGTCACCCTGAGTCTAAAAGCCCTTAATTAATTAGCCAACAGTCTAGCTGAAAAATTTATTGCTCCTCGATATTTGGCCGCCCATCTTAATTTCAAGGTTATAAAGCCTGGAGCTGAACTTGGAAGAAGCATGAAGTTGATGGTGTTTCGTGCACCTCCCTGGACTGTGGAATGAATTACTGGAAAAGTTCAGTGGGAATCTCACTAAGTTTTGGGAGCGTTTCAGGGTTTATCTCTCTTGGCAAGCTTTTTTTCTCTCTAACTAAGCTCTTAATTAACTTTGGGTGAAATAAATTCTCTGTTTCTGAAGCACTGTATAAAGGTAACAGTAGAAGACATTAAGGAGTGAAGGGTGTTTCCTTTTCTTGACAGTGCTGATACTTGTATGGATTATATGTTCACAGTCAGTGTCCAAACAGGTGTCTCAAAATATGTACTTGCTACAGTGAGTGTCTCACTTGAACTAGGTTATTGCACGGTTTCATTTTACACTAACGCTGTGTTTTTCTCAGTTGTTTTCATTCGTGTTACTACTCAAAACAAGGCTGTGTTGTCTTAGTTTAAAATTTACCAGTTGCACAGCAGACATTCAGAAAAGTAACTCTCCTTTTCTATTCTGTTGTTGCAAGAGTGATCTTTGTTTCTGATTTCCATTGCGTACAATAGTGTGTGTGTGTGTGTATATATATGTATATTTGGTGTTTATCTGGAAAGCCTTGGGCCACTGCAGCACTTTGAGCAGCACAGCCCCTAAGGGAGCATCTGTTAAGCACATGATCTCTCATCATTCTGACTGTATTAGGGGCCTTGCAAAGGGGACACAGCTACCCTCTTCTGCTAATGCTGTTTTGAATGCATTCACTGTTAATCTTGCAAATTAATTGTCACATTAGTCTAAACTGTAGTCTCGGGCCTGTACAGAGTCACAAATAATCCCATCCAAGTTTTAAAATGTTTTTCTAATTTGTTCTTGTTCTGCTTGCATTAATTGTAACTGTGTCCACTGAATGATATGAATGTTAATGAAGAAATTGAATAATCAGTCGACATATGTAAGGTTTCATTAGACACATTAATAAATATCTATATATTTATATATAAAATGCACTGGCACACTGCCTTTAATCTAACATTGTCATACAGGCTAAATAAATTGTGTCATATTTACAGCAGGGTAATAGAACATGATGTTTTTCCAGTCCTGTCTAGGAACAATGTGTCAGGCATGATTTGGAAGCCATCTTGTCATGCAGCTGATTCTTTAAGAAGTCAGAGGAAAATAATCAGTAGAACTGGGAGTTTTAATGTTATTGTTTAAAAAGGTGATGCTCTTTAACTAGTTAGGTTCTCAAACATCTCTAGGAAACAAAGTGAATGAAAGAGTGTCTTAAAGATACCTTAAAGTATCTCTGACTTCGAGTGAGTTTGTACAGCATCTCTTATTCTTCTTTTCATATTTTGTGGATTTTTCTCTCCTTTTCAGTCTTCAAGCACTTGGAATTTTTCACTTACCATAAAGCTTGCTTTAGGGGTCAGCCCCTGCTTGTGCTTGCCATGCAGTGCTCGCTGTTGCTCTGTGGCAACACTGTGTGTCAGTTACTTGCCATTGGCCACTGCTTCCTGTGGTTTGGAGACCCTGAGTTTCCTCACATTCTTTCCATTTCCCCATTCTTTTCACATGTGTGCTGGTTTTCATTTTTTATCTCTGAGCATGGCGGGTGCAGGGGAGAAAATTTACATGTACTATTCAGGTAGCTGTTCCTTGCCTTGCTTTTTCTTTCCATGACACTGTAAGAGAAGCTCCAGTCTGCTTCTAAATCCACATTTATGAACTTGTGTAGAGAAACTTTCCCTCAGCCATTCTCGTTTTGCCCAGGCAATGCTTTGCTTACTGCAGATGGGAGAAGGAAAAGGGGAGAGGAGAGGCATGCGGAGAGAGGGAGGAAGCCGGTGCACAAAAAATGCTTATATTATAACTGACGTATCCTACTGTGTTGCAGTGTTGGGTGCAATAAGGGGTCCTTATTAATAATGTTCAAATGCAAAATAAGTACTTATAATAAAAGTACTGACGTTTAATATTGTACAATTAAACATGGACAAATGTTCAGCTGTGGGATTTTTGTTTCTGTAACTGGAGGTTTTAAAGATCATTTACACATCCTGCTTTACGATGCTGTAGCAATGCCACAGAGATTCTTGTATACTGCTGACTCCTGTAGCGAAAGGTGAAACTTATGTTGGGGTTGTGTGTCAGTCAGACATTTAGGGTTGTTTAGGATGTGTTCTGGTGTTTCTAGAGCTCTGGCCTTAGGTGGAATGCCTTCATTTTCATATTGATTGCTCTTGCACTTGGGATGGCGATCCTCTCCAAAAAGTACTTTCAAGTTCGAAACACGGTGATTTTTTTCCTCTGTATCTGTAACACCTTTTTTTACATAAGCTGAAATTCTGTTATAACCTCACACATATGTGCCAACAAAATTTATTTTATGTACAATACTGAACACTCAGAAGTGGCTTTAAATAAAGGATATGTCTCTGAAATCTGTAACCCTTATATCCGTAGTTCGCTCACAGAATTCACTTCCAACATAGGAGGCAAGAGGAAAACCATCTGCCATGTTTATTCAGGACTAATACTACCTCTTACTGAGTAAAATTCCCACAGAGCCTCAGGTCTTTCTCTTACCACTGTATCCAGAGCATAGGCCTAATGTCCCAGATTGCAGTGGAATAATACCAAGCATGATTTTTGTGATTGCAAGTGTTACCCTTGTGCAGCTTCTGCAAGTTCCACCCTCAGCCTTTGAGCTTTGGAAGATGTCCAGCCGCTGCCACTTGGGCAAAGCCACGTGTGCCGACAGCTCTGAGACCATCTGCGAGGAGCCCTGTCAGCTTGCTGGGTGCCTGTGCTGTGCCTCTGCACTCTACCCTGCCAGAAAATGCCCAGAAAAAGCCTGTTTCCTGGGTTTGCACTGCTTTTCTGTTGGAGAATGTTCGGCTTTCAAGTCCTCAGGAAAATAAGGCTGCAACAGCTATTGTGTAACGGGAACATCAGCATGAAGTGAAATTATTACAAATGGACATTAGCATATGAATTGTTCTGCCTATGAAATGCTGTGATATAAATCAGCTTTCTGTTTTAATAGGGGAAGTGCACATTATAGATCAAACAGTAAAGGACTAATAGTATCTTTGAATCAGATTACAGCTTTAACTATATATTTTGTTTGTTGTTAGCAGGCAAGAATATGACTTCAGATTAAAGGCGCTTATCTTCTTTCAGCTGAAGGACAATGCATTTGAAGCACTCGGCCAAATCTCTTATCAATATTCATCTATTAAAACCAACATTCCACAATAGAAAGCAACTCTATAAAAGCTCTGTTCTTTTCTACATGTTTTGTCTGTTAGTATTTGATAATTTGAGGAACTGTCTGGGCTGAAAGCCTACTCCTCTTTTCTGTGACTGTAATTCAGTGTTATCTATCGCAAATTAAAACCGTAAATGTAGTGCATGATGTGACGAATATCTAACACTCTTATTTAGCTCCTCGAAGGTCAGGTGTAGCCTGGCAACTAAGTCCTATTTGCACAATTCTTTGAGTCAGTGTTTGCTACAGGGTTGAAATTATTGTGAACCTAAAACGATCTCTTTGCTGTCTTTAAGAATATGACCATGACTGATTATTTGCTGACCTTTTCCTCTTATACTCACTTCCAAAAAATGATGCTTGACTGAAGAGAGATTTTTTGGATGCTAAGGCTGTACCTAGTCCAGGCTCTGCTTATAACAGCATTAAACTGGAAGAAATAGGTTAATTCAAGCAGAGAACGTGTCAGATGTTCACATCCTATGGATTAAGACAACCAGGATATTCCAGAAAATTAAACAAATAATTTTCTGAGCAACAGTTGGAGGATTTGAACAGCTGTATATTTCCCTCATTCCTTATTTTTTGATACCCTGTTTTCTCTTCCTTTGTTTAGCTTTTCTATTTGAAATGCAAAGCAACAGAAGTTAGAGACTTCATGGCATAGATAACTTTGCAGGTCTGTGAGTGTTCTGCTATGTACAGGGGGTGAGATCTGGGTAATAAGTGCTTATGGGGAACAAAAGAACAAGATTGGTTTGCTAAATTGGTGTGTACTTTTAAACAGTCTCCTGAGCAAGCAGGTACCCAGGAATATTCAACTTGATTGGTAAAAACTTCATTTCTTTACATGTCTGACACCTGTAAAATGCACTCAAATTAATTAAGTAGCCTGAGCATTGCCTTTATAACCTTATTTTTACAAATATTTTAGGGGGTAGCGCTTAAAATTTTCTGGGGGTAACCTGGCACAGTCACTAAAAGAAACAATTCACATATCCCTGTCCTGGACGCTTACTCTTGTCTTTTTGTCCTTTGTGGCAGCATGACTACAAATAAATAAATAAATAAACAAAAGGTAGCCTAGGTTTGTGCCATAGTTTGCTGTGCAGCATCACAAAATGGGTGCTAATGCAACACGGGGGGAAGCTCCATGGGCCACGGGCAAGACGGATGAGGTTTGGTTGATTAAACTGTGCTGGTTTAAAATGTTAGTAAAGCTCAAACTTTCCCTTCCTGCCTTTGCAGTTCCTCCAACATGTATGGCTTAGAGGCCTCATCCTTGCTTGAGGTACCATTCTGTTCTGGTGTGTGCAGCGTGGTGGGAAGGGCCATGAATCCATGTACACTGATACGGAAGTTACTTGACCAAACCAGACAGGAACTCGTTGCAGAGTTGGTTTTCCTTTTCCATAATACAGATTTTCTGAGCCAGCCTGCACAAGGTGACACACTGAGAACACTTTTTAGAAAAACCTTTTCTTGCTTCTGCTCTTGATAAGCACAAGTATGTCCTCAGCTGAAAATGAGAATGGCAGCTCTGATGCAGTCATAATAACAATTGGCTTGCTGCACATGAAGTATAACATGATTTGCTGCTGTATTATTTTTAAAAAGCTAATGATAATTTCCCCACTGAGAATTTTTTTATTATTTTTTGGACCAGGCTAATTTTGTAACCTCAAATTGGTATTTCTGCAGTACAGAGTATTATCCAAACAGAAATCAAACATCAGTTACCTTTAGCACTTATTTATTGAACTTCAGTCAAAATAATTAGTAGTAGAAGCTGCAGACACAACAACTGGGTGATTTGCTGGAGGCAAGGGGTAGGATGTTCTGATTCAGCCTTTGACTGTAATGGATAAACCAAATGGTTATTATGCTGACCTTTTTAAATCATAAGAAAGTACTGAACTACACCAAACCTGCCAGAGAAACCTGAAGCCTTATAAACCTTTGCCAGCCTGAAAATTATGATTCCTGGTATTTGTTTTTCTTAATTTGGGCACTTTAGTGATTCAGTTCTGAATGTAACACAGTGATTACTTTCTTGTAGTAAACTCTTCTGAAGGATCTTGTGTAAACCTTTGACAGGATAAATAATAGAGCTAAGTTACTAGAATGACACTTAGGCATCTCATTCTAAACAACTTTCAGACACCACCAGAATTCTCAGTTTCTGTTTTACCGCTGCATATTCCTTTGCTTCACCTGCTCAGGACTTTCAGTTTTCAGAACAGGTATTTACCTGTCTTGATTTTCAGTTCTGAATGAGTTTTTCAAGAACGTGTTCTAGAGCAGATCCTATAAAAGGCAATTTGAAAGCCCCTCAGGATTAAACTGTTCTTAGGTTCCTGGGTACTCTTGGTGGATCAGGGGTTTGTGCCCTTGACAGATTTTCCCCATCTGAAAGGGTATGACCACTACACACATTTGAGTTTCCCAGCAGCAATTTCTCCTGTTGGAAATGTTGCACTTGGCATGAATATTCATTGGGCTGGAGAAGGTAAGATTGTATGGTGCAGCAATTGTATCACTCAGTGAGAATATGGGACACTCACTTTCAAGTCACTCTTCTAATGAATATTTAATTATTTATACGTGTTGGAATTTTTTAAGCAGGAAAAGTTAAGAGCTGTTTTCAGAATATCCTGTAGCCTGGTGCTTAGATCTCTTACTGAAGATGCTGAAATTTTATTTAAAGCTTCTATCAAATTTCAGTTTACAGCTCCTCAAAAGTTAATTCCTGCATTTTTTATTTCTCAGTCACACCTGGTTCAAATATATTTATTTGCTCAGATTTAAGCATTTTCAGTTGTTTTGAAAACCATTCGATGAATTTACTTTGGTTTAGTTGGGCTATTAGGAATGGACTGAATATTTTTGTGCTGGTTCAGTCAAAGCTGAAAAAACAAATGGAGTTGGAAGAGGAGGGGAAGCAAGGAAAACTCCTTGGACCTATTTTTTGTGGGTTTTTTAATTAACTGGGAAAAACAGGAGGAGATCCACAGATGCTACAGGTTTGAAAGACGTGAATTAAGTATTTTGGTCTCTAATGATGAAGACCAGTGTGTAGAGAAATTTTTTATGTGTAACTGAGCAATTTAGACACACAATTCCCTTTGGTTATAACCTAATTCTCACCACCTGACCTCTTTTGGAATCCAGTGGAATTTTGGAAAGCTTGTTTTCACATGTAAAAAGAGCTCATGATCCCTAGAATACTCAGCAAGATCAGAAATAGTCCCTTGGCTATCTGCATTTAATGTTCATTTGGTTTAAATGATCAGTTTGTTCTGAATGCAGGGTATGATTTCTGAGTCCAGTGTATTTAAGACTGGATCCTTCCATTCATAATTTCGACTTTCAGCCCAGTGTAATATAATTACCAGAGGAACAAGACAGAATCTAGCAGACTGTTTGCAACCTTCTGCATTTCTAACACAATAAAATGCTTAAAAATCCGCACACTTTATACACACGTACACACACACACACACACATATATATATATTTTTAAAATTTCCTCTCTTCCCTTCCAAAAGCATATAGATGAACCATTTACTTTTTGTCAGCAATAATAAAGGTTGTAGAGAATTTCACACAAAAACTATATTTGGAATAGCCAACCTTGTGATCAGTGCACCTATCATACAGTGTACTCTAGGGAAGTAATTAAAGCATTTGTCGTTTAATTGTTTTTTAAAAAGTGGAGAAATCAAGTTCTATCTTCAGGTGTTAAAATCACTTTTCCTTAGGTATCCATAGTTGAAACATTATTTACTCTTCCTTTGAATCACCACTCTGCTTACTCACTTTGCCATGTTAACTGCTGTTTTTTAACAGCAAAATGCATGTAGTCAGAAGATTTGTTAGTTTTAATTTACTAATTCATTTTGCCTCATTTATGATAGAATTCAATAAGAAAATCGGCAGGTTCGTAGAAAATGTTTCAATTTGTCTTTCCTTCTTTCTGAACATTTGAGAAAGGAAGATCACATCATGGGAGGGAAATCAAAAGATTTCATTGGGATAACTGGAACAAAACAAGAAAAGTACCTGGAGTTTTAGTTAAATGGAGAATTTACAGACCATCTTTGTCATACACGTATTTAAATGTCTTATTTTTACTAGACAGCAGTTACATAGAGAGAGAAAATAGTCCCACCATCACATCTTTGATTTCTTCAGTAGGAAATAACATTATTGCTCCTCAAGAAAAGAAACCCCAAATTGATAGTTGTGGCCATAAAACCCTTTGTGATTAGTTTATCAATCTTCAAAATGTAATTTTGTGTAACGACAAGACTAAAAACCCAAACGTACTGTTTGGGTTGTGCCTTTCCCCAGACAGGTCCCTAGGCTGGCATGTGGAGTTTGGTTGTTTGTTTGGTTGTTGCTTTGTCATTGTTTGTTTGGTTTGTGTGAGTGATTTTTGTTTGTTTCTGGGTTGGGTTTTTGGGTTTTGGTTTGTTTGTTTTTCTCTCACACTATTTTCTTTTTGTAAGGTTAAACAGCATCTGTTTAACTTGCCAAGTTAATGAACTATTAATGAACTGATCTGAGAAATGCTGTGGGTATACTATAAACCACACTAGCCCTAGACCGTGCCTCATATTAAATTGTGTTTTCCACTTTGCAGAGATTGTGCTGCTGGGGTCAGGTTTGCTGAACTTCCTAATTACCTCAAAACTTTCAAATGAATTATTTCAGCCTGCCTCCTCCCCGTGCTGTTTCACTGATGCAAGGAGGGGCGATGCAGTAACTCTACACCTGTCCCAGCACACGCCTATCAACCTGCTCAACTTCCCCAGCGAGTGAGTTGAGCATGAGAACATCCGAGATTGCTCGGTCTGTAACCGCGAGTCCCGATGCTTCTGGGTGTTGGGGCTGCCTTTGCGCTGGGGCGGCTTTAACGCTCGGTGCTCCATAATGGCACTCGATGACAGCAGCCTGTACTCCAGGACTAAGAGTAAACTTAATCCCCATCAGACTCGTTATAAATCAACAAGATGGAGAAGCCTGCCACCAGACATCCTGCTAGAAAATGATTTTAAAGGAAAACTTCAAAAAAATCAAAAAAATTTTAGGAATATAGACCCTATACACCCAAGGCGCACTAAGAAAAGACCTTCTATATTTTCAGGTAGGAAATGCTATTTCAGTAGTATGTTAGTGCAGTATCTTTTAACCTTTTTGGTAATTGAAGGATTCAGCAGTTGATTACAGTCAGAACTTGTTCTGTTTTAAAACCTAAGACAGTTTTCATGGACAGATTTAATCAAGTACCATTTATGTTAAATTATGTCATCCATTAGAGTTAAAATGATGGAACCAAAAAGAGATTCTTCATGTTTTTGATTTCATGTTGCTTGCTTGAAGGGATTTTTTTAATACTTAGCATTTAAAGAAAGCCAGTTGTTTCTCCAGAGCTTTAAACTGCATTTTGCTTAACCCCACTTACAAGTAATACAGCCAACAGCTGCACTGTTAGAATCTCTCTTGCTGCTCTAAGGCTGTGTCTCATTGCTTTTCTGGAGGAGAGCGGTTCGGGGAGTTCTTCAGTCTAGCAGATTTTTTTGTGTGTGTAGCCAGAAATTTAACATCACTAAATAATCAAATGCATGTTTTAAATTCCTGGTTTGAACTGGAGCCTGTAATGTCAGTTAATAATTTAGTTTAACTCTCTAGTTGTTAAGAAGTAGGAACAAGGTGTGAGTGGATTTCAGTCAAGCTAACGGCAAGTCTGGAATATCTTGTTGTGTTGTGCTTTTAAATTATTTTAAATGTGCCTAAAAATAGGCAACAGATTATTATGAGGACAAAGGATTTGTTGGAAAACAATCAGGTCATCTTTACGAGGAGGACTTAAAAGGTTCTAGGGGGGAAAAATCAATACCAGCTCATCCCTGCTGAAACTGAAAATGTGTTTCTGTGAGGCGATCAGAGGAAATGAAATCCTTTATAGAAACAAAACTTCTTTAAATTAAAGTATCTCCCTTTCCAGATGAAAATTAGGACTTTCACATTTCTGGGGGAATTAGTACAATCATACAGATCTTTGAAGAGTTGGGAAGTATATAAAATTATTTAAATATTAATTTTATATTCCTTAGTGACAGCTAAGCTTACACAGGTACCTTTTCAAGAGCTGAAACACTGGTGAAGGAATGGGAGTACAATGTTAAAAGCGAACACAGGGCTGCATTGTTTGTGTGGGATTTAGATCCTCTATTGTACCTTTGTTAAGGCAGTTGAAATATTTCAACACCTCAGGAAATAAAGCTTTTTTCCTCCTTCCTATTCTACTTCTCTAGCTTAAAAAAATGAAAAAAAGCCTTAGCAGATCTCAAGTCAGATGACTCAGACATGCCCAAGGCTCCTGGGCGTCCCAGTGCCTGACCTGGCTGTTCCTAAGGTGATGTGGTCTGTTGGTAACTCACAAATCACATTATTTTGGACAGGGTAGACCTTCTGTATCTTACCTGACTTTGTATCTTATCTGTATCTCAGTTGCTACTCTTTATGTTTTATTTACCCTTTCTGCTCCTTAATTACTCTGTGTTTGTGGGTTTTTTCTCCTGTAACTTTTCAGTTTTTTTCCTGTGCATCGACATTTTCGTTAGGAAAAAACACATTAAATTCTAGCCTTGTGTTTGGTCTTCAGAACCCATACTCTGTTGTGCTTACTCAGATTTCACCTTCATTCTGTAATTTATTTTTTTTTAATGCAGTTCTTTCTCTCTGTTCTTTTTCCACCCTCCCAAATTACCACATTAGCAGTAGTACTCCATTCTTTGAGCTGTGTCAGACATGAGCACTTTAATGCAGTTTGTGTGTCTGGAACACTGCCATTATGCTTATGAAATCCACTGCAGATGTGTTACTGTACACTCAAGGGCACTTAACTCAAAGGTAATGCAAATTGATTCCTATAAGCAATTGATGGAGCATGATGGAAAGATGGGTGTAGCCTTTCATTTGGTAGGTCAGCAGTATACATGGGAGAAGCTTTACTTGATTTGCTTTTGAAAACAGGTTAACAAAGTGCACTTGAAATCCTCTAGACCGCTGTCTTTCACGGTGTAAATGTAGGTTAGAATGGAAACAGAGCTGTATCATCGAATCAGGGAATGGTCTGGGTTGGAAGGGGCTTCTAAAATCCATGTAGTACAGCCACCTTACTGGGGGCAAGGACATGTTCCACTATTATGAGGTTGCTCAAGGCCCTGTCCAACCTGACCTTGAGCACTTGCAGTGGATGGATAGATAGATATTAAATATAAATAAATAGATAGACAGACTTGCTCTGCAGTCTTTTGGATGACTGCTGAAATCATTTGGAGAATGTGGTAATTCCTACTTTCTTATTTCAATATAAGCATTTTAAATCTATGTCATTTTGATTCTTCCACATCCTTCTAATCCCTGTATCTCTGCTAAGTCTTTTATAACACCATTAGACTGTCTTGCATTTAGGACATTGTTGCAATGTAGTCTGAAGTCATGGACTTGTTGTTTTCTTTTCTTTTATTCTATCTTACAGAGCTTTGCTAATACAATAGTGAATAGTGACACACCAAGGTATCGAGCTGCAAGGAAATGTGTCAGTCCATCCATTGGGACTCTTGTTGCAGTCTTGGTGCAAACTCAGGGAGGGGTCTTGCATGCAATAGGCTTCTTTTACAATTTTTACTTAACCGTGATAGCTAGAAGCTCACTCTTTGAAAATGAAAGCTGAAACCTGAGAAAAGTGAGTTGTCTGTCTGTCCTGCCATCATGAAGTTAGTCATTCATGTATGCCTAGGCAGGACTGTCCAACCAGTGGTATCATTGGGTTACTGTGTTCATCCCCATATGGCAGGGGGAAGACAGAAACTGTGTGCTGAGAAAACATGGCATTGCCCAATGGATGCACTGCACAGAGATACCTTTTTCTTCTTTTACAAAGCACTTAATTTCTTTTTGTTCTTTAACTCTGAAATGTTCAGAGCTGCTGTATACATCAGGACATGGTTAATATCAACTGCTGATATATAAATTTTAGTTTTTAACTGTTTCATTGTTGTGCTTTTTAAAAAAAGAAAATGACACAGACACAAGGGAGCATAATCAACATTATAGGGCTATTTATTGTCAATAGAGAGGTTCATCACCTTAATTAGTGGAGTTTGTACAGATCTGCTGATATGCTCTCAGTTCAGCATAGTCTCATAGCCATGAATGAACCTCACTCTGGCAGGACCATGCACAAATTGAATGGTGTCTTGTCTTAACCTGGAGATAAACCCCTCACTTGTTAAAGAGAGAAGAAAGAATTGTATAAAGACAGAGTGGGCAACGAAGGGACCTTAGAAGACCATGTCCTAGGAAAAGCATGTTGAACTAACTGAAGCAGCATGAAATTAAAATGGATTAGCTAAACATCATTAAACGTGTATGCTGACTTATGCTCAAAAGCACAACAGCCTGAAGAAAATTAGTCTGTATTTTTTAATCTTAATCTAGGGAAATGAAGGGTGAGTTTTTACTCCTATTTCTTTTTGAAAGAAGGTTGCTGAAATTGTTTGAGTTTTCGCTTTATGCATGGAAAAGACATGAGATTTTGGCTGGGAATGTTAATTTTCTGTAGAAAATAGAATAAGACAGAAATTGCATAGGTCAAAGTGATAAAAAAATATAATGGAAGCCATTTGTGTTGCAAGCTAGGGATGTTTGTTTAACTAAGTACCATTGAAAAGCCACTTCTGGTACTGTTATTAGTTTCTTGTAAGCTTTTTTCCCTTCTCCTTCATCACTTGCATCTGTCGGTAGTCTATATTACTGTTGAATGATGCTCGTTCACTGATACGTCACCTTCTGAAGAACAGAAGGTGAGGAAAAATACTTGGGGTTTTCTGCCTCTCCCAGGACCAGGCACACCTCCATTTCATGGCCACATGCCTGTGCCTCAGGTGTTCCCAGCCAAAATAAGCTCTGTGTATTCTGCGGGACAACACATGATCTGTACATTGGTAAAAGCAGTGTGGTGTTGCTGTGAGTTAATGTAATGAGGGCCACTGGTTACCAGGACTTTACAGAGCTACTCAAAGTAAGAATGTACGTTGCTAGTCTGTGATTTTACAACAGAATAGCTAGTATTTTGTAACAAATTCACTGCATTTTTCTTTTTTTTTTCCAGTGAAAATATTGTCGCAGTTAGAAGTCTTGAGGTACTCTCTCAAAGCATTTCTGGAGTGCAGACCAGCATACAGTCTAGCAAAGTCACTTTCTAAAATAAGTAAGTTGATTTGACGCCATATTTGCATGTAAATTATAATAATGAAAAATAATGAAAGAAAGAAAGGGCTTTATAAATAAGAAAAATTCTTAAAAGTTGTTCAACAGTGACTTGAATAAATTATTTAATTTCTCATGAGTCGTGCAGCTAAGACAGCCAGTTTGTACGACTTACTTTTTACTTTTGACTGGCTGTGTTAATTGGGAAAGACTTGCCAAAATCTAATTACTTTTAATAAGGGTGCTTAAAGTCATGGGTACAGCATGTGTCTTGATTCAAATGAGTAATAATGATCTGTGTTCAGTATTTTAATTTGGTGAAGATTTGAATATCCTGCCTCCTCTCTGAATAAATTATACTGCATGGCATTAAGGAATGCTTGTGATCTGCATATGATAATTGCTGTTCACTTATGGTGCCCCTGTCGACATTTGGGAGATCGACCTGTGTTGGTGTTGCATTTCACAAGTACTATGCAGTAGAAGGGAAGGCAAGTCTGACTTGTCCCAAAGTTTTGCTCTTCCCTTCCTGACTTGAAAAAATTGGCTTGGTTTCCCATTAATACTGTTACCAAGACCTTCTGCTGTCTGAAAATGCAGGAGGAGGGAAGGATAGCATTTTTTGTTACTTGCTGTTCATATTGTAAGCTGGCATTAGTTCTGCGTTACTGTTTTTTATTGAGCCTTGTGTTAAGATATGCCCTTGGTGCACTGCTGATTGTGTGTCCACCCATTGGTTTGGGTGAGTGGCCACTGCTTAATTAACAGAAATTATGTATTGATAACATCTTGCTTTGATCTGACCTGCATTTTTGTGGTCTCATGCATATTTATATATATATTATTTATTACGCTCTTCAGCATTTTAGTTCTTGCATGTTTCTATTGAAGTGACATTTTCTTCAGGAAGGATGGGTTGATGATTCAGAGAAAAGCTCTGGATTCGGCGTGAAGGCTGATGTAATAGCATGTTGTCAGACTCGTTTTCTTCTTGGGTTCACTGGCATTTTATGGAGTGGGGAGAATGATTTCCAAATGTTCTCCTAAGCAAATGATGAAAGTGCTGCCTCATCTTTAAGTTATATTTGGGACTTAAATCAGGTTCTCTGTGTCCATTGGAGAGTACCTTGAACATGGAAATGAGAGAGAAGGTAGGGAGGAACATGAAGTTAAGATGAAGAAGGCTTCTTCTGCTATTATGGCTTGGAATTTTGTGTTTTGTTTTATTGTTTGTTTGTCTTAAAAACTGTTTAGTTGTCTCCTAGATTTAAATTGCCACCGTCAGTTGTTACAGATGTTAAAACTCCTCTTGAAAGCAAAGATTGCAGTGTTCAAGTGAATGCATCCCATTGTATTACACAGTAATATACCTCAAATCTTAAATGTCTAAGGATTTGTAGACTTCATTGTGCTGAAAGACCTTGTGAAGCAATTACAGCCCTTGCATCCTGATTTCAGCACAGGTTTCTGTGTGTGCTGCCTTAGAAATAGCATGTGAAAAAAGAATCTGGTTTAGTAACATGGTTTGCCAGTTCCACCTTTTGGCTCTCTGCTATGTCCTTTCTAGGGGAAAATGATTAAAGTGTAGAGGAAAATTTTTAAACTTGTGCCAAATGCTCACCTTCTGGGAAATATAACAGTTTTCAGGTTTTTGTATGTTTACCTGGTTTTCAAGAAGAACCATTGAACTAATATTCAGCATTGGTTGTATGTCAAAAAAAGTATATCAATATAAAACATATAATATTTTAAAACAGAAGTCAGAGTCCTAAGAAAGGTTAGCAAAATAGGAAACAGACAAAAATATTTAAAAATGTGTAAGAACAAGTCAGTCACTCTTTATATCAAATGGTAGTAGCCTTAACTGCATTGCATGTGCAGTAAATCCATGAGGGTTTGTTGACATTATTTTTAAGTAAATCTTTCTTTGGCCATCAAGAGGCAATAGAACTTTTTATTCTTTTCATCCGATTTAAGATGCACTGTGAATGGTGCAATCACCATAAAAATATGCCCATCTTTGGCCCATAGAGACACATTTTTGTGCTAATGGATTGGATAGATCGACAATAATTTTTTTCATGGAGTTGCGAAATACATATTTTAATACGTGGAAGACAGACATTATTTTTAAAGTCTTACAGTAGTGCATCTGCAGGAATGAAGAGCTTATCAACCAAGTAAAGTGTTTTAAAAGAATTAGACTTAAAGGTTGTCATAATGGCTTTGATTTAGCCTTCTGGCTGATATTTTGTTCCTCTCCTGAGGAGCAATCTTCACATAAGTGAGTGTAGATAATGACATTGAAGTTCTCTTGGCAATCTGATGGGTCTGTGGACTGCATACAAATCACTCAAAAGATATTTCTTCTCTAGTGCTTGTTTAATTTTAGAAACTTCTGTACACTTCTTGGGTGCATTTGGCAGGTAACTAACTTTCAGCTATTTATACTTTACACATTTACACATTTAATTGGAGCATACTGTATCCAAGATAAGTCACCTGATAATCTTGGAATCTCTGAAATAAAAAATTGCATTGTTTTCTTAATTTTCTTTTTTTTTTTTGGCTGTATTACTGTACCTGAAGGTGAACTACAATAACAAGAAGTTTAGGATTTTCTGAGAATACTTGCTTAATTTCAAGAAGTATTTTAAAAAATCAGTATTTTATTAATCTGTCTAGGTTCTAGACTGTTGTGCCTGAAGATTGGTGTAGAAAGTAGAATTCATCATAGTTGCAAAAGACTACCTAATGAAAAATCTTAGAACACAACTAAAGTGAGTTGGAAGATTTTTTTTTTACTGCTTCTCATGATAAAAGATGCCATTATGGATGAAATCATTATGGTATTTCTGGTAAACCAGCTGTAAGCAGATTGATGCTGAGTTCATATACTTAGGTTTTTGTAAAGAACGTAGCTCTCATACTAATTTTCTTTATTGTTATTAATTAAGAGCGGTTATTTTGGAATGTGGTTTTTTATGAATTTAGGGGGTTGGATCTCAAATTAGGAACCTGACATGAGTAGCTCAGGACATTCTTTATTATATTTGGGGATTTTGGGAAGTTGAATTTGCAGAGTTTTTCACAATATGATATCAATTTAAATTCCTTTGCAATAGATACACTAATGTGTAGCTGCTATGCAAAGCTAAAATGCAGTATTATATTTAGATGCGATTTCAAAGACTCAACAAATGTCTATTCATGCTTTTTAATCATATTTTAAGTTGTACTTAAAATTTATTAAAATAAGAAATCTTTTCCATCTATTACTGGAAGATATTTCTGTTTCAAGGAAAAAAAAGTCTGCAGTTATGCAATGCATATTCTGTGTGACACAATCCTATGGCTCCTCTTACAAGGACCTGTTGTGTAGAGAGCTTTTTATTTATTTAGTTGGTTTAGAACTGCCTGAGGGTATTGATGTGACTTTCTGAGGGGTTTTGCTCTGTGTCTTTGGAGTTACTGTTTCATGTTGGCTGTAGTGGCAACATGCTTTAGTTGCAGAACATGTTAGAGATTGAGTGTGTCTATATGGTATCTGTATGCTCAATTTGCTGTGAATTATCTGCTATCAGAGTAAACCTTTTCTGGGGTAATTTATGCTGCAAAACATAAATATAAGGCTGGCACAATAATTATTAAGCATAATCTTAAGTCTGTGTTTTGGTAAGGAGAGGGACAGTTCCCAAGTGCCATCTTTCTAACTGTAATCTCATTTGTGCTGTATTTCCTTCTTTGTTTAGGATCTTTGAAGTAGTCAGTCTCTTGCTGGCCCATCCTCTCCTGTTCTTCTCATGCAAGTCAGAGAAATCTCTCCCTAGCAAAGTTGCTCCATTTCTTCTGCATTTTGCCTGGATAACTCTCCTAGCAATTCTCAGACCCAGTTCAGAAGTTGGCAAGAGCTGAGGAATCGAGAGAGAACTGGATGTTGCCACCAGCATTTAGATAATGTTTTGCTGTTTGCCTCCGTTTGTAGGCTGCTTCGTGGCACCTGGCCTCATGGCAAGAGAACAGCCCCAGGTGTTAATGAAGGCATGGCATTCATGGTCCTACACAGTTGAATCACCAGCCTGTCCAGCAGGACATAACTTTAATTACCATGGAGGTCATTAAAACTCAGCACCAGTTTGTTCAGTGAGTCACAATAAAGTACTTCTGATAAGACTTGTTTAGATTTATCATGGACAGTTACTGACTTGTCTATAGAGAATCATTCAAGTATTAAATTTCCACTCGTTGCTGAGGCTCTGTTCCAAAGTAAAAAGTCTGATCTGCAGCAGAGGTTTTGCTATTACAGAAAGATGCCAGGGTGAAAGAAGGATGACAAGAAAAGCAGAATACCAGAGACTAAATTAAGCTCACAAGATGGAACTTCAGGGTCTGAAATGTAATTTTCTGCCCAGTGAATTGAGGATAAACAAAACATATGCGTACAAGTCCAATTTTAAATCTGTTCTGGAACTAGAAAATCAGCAGTTCTCTCTTTAGAAGCTAGTAATAATGTAATTGAAGTTTAGATTTGTCATACTAAATGTTGTTGGACTCTTAAATAAGAATAGTGTCACAGTTCGTCCTTTGTCTGGTTTCAGGGTTAAGAATGCTTCTGCATAATCTATTGTAATATTTTTATTCTTCCCACTTGAAAGCCCATCCTAAAAGAGGTCTCAGTGACTGTGTAAACGTCACTCATCAGCAAGGAGAATGATGGTGGTAGAGATGGAAAAGGCCCAGGTAGCCAATGCTGCCTTTGCCTCAGTCTTTACCTTCAGGACATCTTCAGGAATCCCAGGGCCCAGAGACCAGTGGGAAGGCCTGAACTAAGGCCTTACCCTTGGTACAGGGATAACAGGTTAGGGAACATTTGAAACAAGCTGGGCATCCATGGGACCTGACAGGATGCAACCACAAGTGCTGAGGAAGCTGGCTGGCATCATGGTCCGGCCAGTCCTGATAGTCTTTGAAAGCTCGTGGCTACTGGGGGAGGTTCCTGAGGACTGGAAGAGACCAAAAGTGACTCCTTTCTCCAGGAAGGGCAAGGAGGAGGATCTAGGAGCTGCTGGCTGGTAATCCTCACCATAATCCCTGGGAAAGTGATGGGGCAAATAATCCTATAATCCATTTCCAAACATAAGAAAAGTAGGTGACCGGGAGCAGTCAGCATGGTTGTATGAAGGGAAATCATGCTTTATGAACTCGACAGCCTTCTAAAACAATAGATAGCCAGCTTGGTGGAGGATGGAATATCAAAGGATACTGTTTGTTTCAATTTTAGAAAGGCTTTCGACAGTATCTCCTTGAACGTCATCATAGACAAAATGGTGAAACACAAACTCGATGAATGAACAGTGAGCTGAGTTGAAGGCTGAGCTGCCAGGCTGACTGGGTTGTGATTGGCAGCATGAAGGCTCACAGGAGGTCAGCCACTCACAGAGTAGCCCAGGGGTTGATAGTGGAGCCAGTACTGTGTAACAGGAATCTCACTGATGCCTTAGGTTTTAACTTTTGTATTTTTCAAATCCTGCCCTGCCTGGTGTGTAACTCTGAAGTTTCTTGTGGCCTGTGAGCTGCTGCTCTCTCATGCTGGTTACACATAACAAACCTCTGCAGGCTTCCACTCCAAGGACACCAGGCCCAAAATGTGTCAACTAAAAGCCTCTGGGGGGGGGCAAACTTGGGGTAATTCCATCATGAAACTGAGGTTATAATTGGAGAATTAACCCTGATATGTAAATGAACCAAACTTATAAAAGTGTGAAGAACTCATGACCCAGCGTCCATCTTGGGTGTCCATCTGGGGTGTAGCCTCTGGACTGCCCAGGGTGTGCCTTTGAAGGCCCTTCAAATAAATACCTTCCTTTATTCTCTTATTCTTGTTTGGTCTCTGTGTTTTAGGTGGCCACATAAGGCATCATCATGAAGCACAATGAAAGGAAAAGTCAAGTTAATACAATTTTAGCACAGTTTTCTTCAGTATTTCCCCTACTACTTCTACAAGTACTTCGGTTCACTCTGTATTACTGAAAATCTTACCAATTCTCTTACTCTACTCTCCAAGAATCTTATAATTGTTTAGGCATTTCCTGATTATTCTGTTCATTGGCAACCTTTCTCAATAAATATTTCCAGGAAATGGAATCTACTTTTTTTTTCTTTTTGTGTAAGATAAATGGTAAAACTGTCAGGCAATCCTTTAGGCCTACTTCATTGTGTGTTGCCTATAAGCAAGGAGTTGCCCATTGCTGCAGGAGTTGCAGACACCTTTCTCTTCTAAGCTCTCTTGCTTTCCTCCACTCCTGAGACTTGCATAAGGAACAGCAGAAGGAAGTTCCATGAGCATTAGCATCGCTCCTTTCTCACAGTAGAGGTCTAGAAGGAACAGATGCAGTAACTTTAACAGATTTATCATCCTATAAAGACTGATCATCACTGTACATTCTGGCTTTTTAAATCTTCAAGCTCATTTTCTGACCATGCTTCTTGCAATTAGAGCTAAAATGTATCTGTTGCTGCAACAACCAAAGTTTAATAAGGGCTCAGCCAGAAAAGTAGCTTGGAGGAATGTTCTTGCTATAAAACGCAGTGCTTCTTACAGGTGTCTGTAAATGCATATGAGCAGTTGGGAAAGCTATTTAACCACATAATCCTTATGAAAAGCATGTCTCTGATTTTTTAACAGATTGGGGCTTTTTTTTTAACTTAGAAGCATTATTTTCCTTTGCTTCTTTCCCCCACCTAAACACCCATCAAGGCTCCATTGTGGTGACCTGTGGAGACACTCATAACCCCATTCACAACTGAAGGTAATGAAGGTAACACTGTAGCCCCAAGACACACCGCTACTCAAATCAAACTTCTCCTCCTAGCTAGTGCCAGCACAAGGAGATCTGATGGAAATTACGGGGGAAAGGGAGAGGATGTAAGAATTTCACAGCTTTTTCAACAGTTACACAATCTCAGGTTAGCTTAATCAAACAAGAAAACACCCTCTGGGTGAAATCTGTCGTATTATCAGATGGGGGAGAAGTATCCTTCTGTTCTTGGAGAAGTTTCCATTTCATAAAGGGTTCTTCCTGTGCTGATGCTATGTTTTTACTTCACTGAATTAGTCAGTAGCTAGGGATGACCTCCCTTGATCTGTGGAAGAGTTCAGGCAAGGTTTGTGCATTGGAGCCCAGAGTGAGTCGGGAGGATTCGGTGTCACTGAGCACCGGTACCCGACTGAGCATGAGCTCAAGTTCCACACCCAGCACTGCCTGCAGCTACACTGAAAGATTTCAAAGCAGGTGAATCTCAGTTATTTTTTTATGATCACCATTCTCTTTTGAATTAGGTTGCTATAAAAGTTAACTAGATTTTTTCCAGATCTCAGCGTCATATTCAAATAAAAGTATCCTGTCTCAGTGGATTGTTTTCAATTATATATCCTATATTTTAGATCTCACTTCACAGCTGAGAAGCCAAACCAGAGATAAAAAAGAAAGAACTATTTTCCTCTTCTGATCTGGCAAAAAAAAAAAAAAAAAGGAGACAATAAATCTGCTAATTTTAGTAAGTTTCAAAAAATTGAGTTTAGATTTTCAAAGCCTTTAATGATGCAGTGGACAAACAAGTACATGGGAGTTTGATACTTAACCATATTAGACACTTAATAATATACAAAGCAACTGTTAGATGTTTCAGAAGCTAAATGCCTTTGAAAGTCTAGGCTCTGGTGACTCAAAATCATTAATCATTTTAAGTGTAGTTAAAGCAACTATAATTACTACTGCCTTTTCTAGGAAACTGTTCAGTTTAAAATGTGACATCTTCTTGTGCTTTCTTCCTTGTGTACTAAGCCTAAAGTACTTTCTTTTTTCCTTTAGTTAATAAAAACCAGATTGTATATCTTGTTTTATACATTCTTTCTCTAAATTGCAGTTTCTATTCAAACGTAGCATGCAAGAAACTTTGAGTAACATAATCCTCTCAAACAGGAAGAAGGTCATTCACCTTTTTCCAACATAAGCAGGCAGCTGTATTAGACCTCATATCTCTGGGACAACCAAGACATTTTTTAGTTTAGCGGGAAGGGATGGACTCTGAAGGGTATAAAAGACCCAGTTACAAAGACTGCACGTACTTTTACCTTGCCTGCTGTGAGGACACTTGTGCTTCTGTAGAACAGCAGCAAGTTGGAGGATGCTGGAGCTCTTCTATTGCCTGTGCCCAGAGTGAAGCATTGCTGTTGCAAAACCTTCACCACAGCAAGGGAGAGCTCTCGAACAAGTGCTCATCAGTTAAAAGGTACTATGTTCAGGGGGAAGAAAAAGCAGCAAAGAAAGACTCTCTCTCTGAAATTGAGATCTCTCCTGGCACAGATTACTCCAAAAGATGAAACAATACATACTTACAGATAATGTTCTCATTAAAAAAAAAGAAAAAAGTCTTGTTTCCCAGTGCTTAAAAAAATTATAGAAAAAATTTTGCAAGTCAGAACAAGTGTTCTTATGTAAGATCAGTGAGATTTTTTTTTAACCAAATTGTTGTCTCCTATCTAGCCAGCATCTAAACACACCGTTGTGCAAGTTAAGGGTGTTACACAGTAAACTCCAGATGCTGTGTCTCACCAGTGCTTGCCTAGGAGGGTTATGTGGATAGTGAATTTAAAACTACATAAAACAAGACATAGTCACTTCAACAACTGCTCAGGATTGAAATGGTTTACTGACATCAATTCCTGAAAGAATGGAGAAAATAATTTTGAATAATAACAGGAGAGCACTAAGGCAGAAGCTGTAACTGAAGGGTATGCATATAATGAGAAATGTGAGGGAAAAGCAACTATGACAAACAGAAATTTCACTGTAAAATCATATGGCCTGATTTTTCCTGACAGTACCTCACAGCAGTCATTTATGTAAAGTTGCTGTAAAGTAGCCAGTGGCTTGAGTCATGAAGATTTTTGCTGACAGCTATTTATGTTTACTTTGGATTTTCAGAAATATTTTCAAAGGGATGAAGGGCATGGTGACAGCCTAGCTATTAAAGGTATCAAGTGAGCTAAAAAGTGTATGTGCATGTTCTGTTTATAACCTACATTCAGGGAAAGAAAAATTTATTTTTTGGTCTACCACCTGGCATGGCTTCCTGGGCAATCCTCATTTTTGAAGTATTTGTTCTTCCCACCTTGAAACAAAAAAGTTTTAAAAATTGTAGATGTTACCTAGCTTAGGGATTAGGTCCCTGGTCTAACTGGAGGTAGCACTGATCTGAGCTCCCTGAACTTGAACTTTCTGTTAGCAGGTGAGAGTAAAATGAGAAAAAAGCTCTTATACTGTAATGAGCCAGGCTCCAGCTATTCCAAGCACTTCACTCACAGCAAGGGCCTGAGTCCTGCTCTGAAGGATGTACAGTCTTGTTTGTGGCAGTACATGTCAGGGAAGTACATGTCAAGGAAGGAAAATTGATGGCATTGATACAAACAAATTGATACTTCATCATTTGAAAAACTGGTGGATAAGCTATGGCCAGCCAAATCTCATGGTGCTCAGTTTCCCTGTTTCAGCCACGTAATTCTTACGCAGCTGTTGCAAGAGGTAGCGTTTTTTGGAATCATTCAGAGTGGACACCGTATGCATAAGACCCATCTGAGGAGACTGCAGGTGTTTGCATTACAGGGGCACGTGTGCCAGCTCAGACGCGATGCCTGGCTGGGCTGACCCTCTCTCTGATAGCGGGCAGAGCCTGATACCTGATAGGAAGGTGTAAGAGGCAGCAAATGTAGTACAATCTGATCCCATGTCCATCTCATCTTGATCTATAGTAGATGGAAGCTGGTTGAAATCCTTCCAACATCTTTGTTCTCATTTTATGAGAGAAGTAAAAAATTGACTTATCTTCTAAGGTTGATGTTTCTAGTGGAGCAAAGGGACATAAGCAGAAGGATACCATTCTACCAAATAATGTGAACATTGAGGTGTGAGTATCCAAATAGGTCAGTCAGAAAGGAAGAAGTGTTAATAATTAAAGACAGAATGAGAGAATGGAAAGGAAAGTTTAAAAAAAGAACAAGCAAGCAAGTAGCCTGTCACTGGACCATCTTATTTAAAGCCAGGGAAAACTTTAAGAACTGCTCTGGCAGAATTAAGAGAAAGAAAATAGATCTGTAAATGTATTTGAGATTCAAGAAAACATTTGTGTTAAAAATCACACTCAGGAAGTGCATACATTGCGATAAGGTCTGTCTGAGGGATGGATTAGTATTAGAGAACAAATTAGAGCTACTGCACTGAAAATTCCACCTCCTAATTAGATAATCAATGAAAACATCATACATGTGCTACATATTACAGAGAGGTGTCTTGTGGAAAATGAGTTTTTTGAACATGTTATTCTACAAGGGAGACAAAACTAAGGTGTGTGATATGGTTTGTGTTTGGGTCGGGGGTGCCTTGGTTTTGGTATCAGCTCACCACCCCGAGTGGGTACACCCCCCTCCTTGTCTGTCTTGCTGTGCTTTCCGTCACATCTCGGGCACCTCTCTGAAAAGGTGGGAGCTTTTCCTTTCCCAAGGCAGGTTCCCAGCTAGCTGCCTCCCACATGCCTGGGGAGGACAGGAAAGTCTTCCCCAGCTCCATGGCCCTGGCAGAACAGGGGGAAAGCTGTGCTTGAAATCTCAGGGTGTATCTGTGAGCACAAGAATGAGGAGAAACGAAGCCAAGAACTCTTACGATCTCAGCTACAGTAACGTGCAGTAATTGTGAGCCATCCCTAGAGATCCTATAGGAGCAAACAGGCTGCTTTGAACAATGCCGTGTAATGGAAGGTGTCCCTGCCCGTGGCAGGGGTTTGGAATGGTCCATCTTCAAAGGTCCCGTCCAACCCCAACCATTCTGTGACTCTGAATATCAAGAAATGGGCATGATCCAGCCCTTCCCCTTCCTGGCTTCCACCTTTCTGCCCTTCCACAGAGTTTCCTGGAGGGTAGAAGACATACAACTAACTGCATGATAGAAGGGAAGTGGAAAAGGGAGTTTACAACTTATTACAGCCCTAAATTTTGCAGTGTTTGGGGGTTCAGTCGATGCATTGTGTAATGAGGAAATACGTGTAATAACTTGAGAAAAAGAGGGACAGCCACAAAGTCTGGATTCCTTCTGTCCTAGACCTGGTACCAATCTCTCACGAGTAAATTAACAAATACAAATTATACTTTGAGTGTGTGGGTGGGGTTCAGTTACTCCACCTCGTCTCTGAAACAAGCACCCAGAATCAGTCCCCTTCAGTGGCAGTTTGGAAATTTCCTGCTATGAGGAAGTTCTGACACATCATGCTAGGATGTCTGGAGAGCATGATATATAACCTTGTCTCTAAAATATAGATAAGGGTTTGTTGCAAAACTGAGAAGGGAAGAAGTTTATAGGATTCCAGTAATGGAAAACAGCTTGTTTAGGGAGGGTTCCTGGGACCTTCAGGTGAAAAGCAGGAAGAAAATACTGCTCAAAAGTTATTCCTCATGCCTGCTGATGCCTGTGGGCTGTGCTTGTGGGACAAAGGCTGTGTTTTGACATGCACAGCAATATTTCTTGCATCAGTGTTGCCTGAGTCTGTGCCCCAGTGGTAGTGGTGCAGATTTCCTAATGGCTTCTAGGATGGTGTGTTTTTAGCACGTGTATGCTAAGTCTGGGCAAACAAAATTTGTTTCTGGCTGGCTGATGCTTCCAGACACTGTTCAGCTGGGGAGAAACTCAGAGGTGAATGACAGAGTCCTAAGAGGACATGTCAGTTCGACAGCTCCAAAGAAAAACCAAGGGAAGGATAATAGTACTTTGAATCTTGAAGGCATAATTCCAACATTAACCAATTAATCCTCTGTAAAATGCTTAGTTATCATTTGTTATTTATAGATAAGGCACAAACTCCTTACAACCTATTTAATTACTCTAATGAATTCACTAAACAAGCTGATGATGAGAGCTGGGTAATGTGTGGATCTATGATGTATCTATGAAAATATGTTATTTTATTCTATTCAATACCATTTAATAGGTTTCTATTTAAATATTTTATATAACTGTACCCAAATTGCCTGATGTCCTCGCTTCAGAAATACAAACATGTGCTTCATTTCAAAGCTGCTATCTTCCATTTTGACACAGTTTATGATGTAAACATGCATTCCCTATGCATTATTTACCACCCTTGTTTCTGCCTGTTTTGCTTCCCATCACTAGGTGGCAATAGCTGAACAGTCACTTACAAACAGGAGGCAAAACAAAATGGTGCAGCAAAACTAATGAGACATAAACTAAGAAGGATTTCTATTGCTTTATTTAGCGATTATAATATTAAATGAGATATCCTTAATTAAATCTTATTTAGTGCAGTACTTTCTGTCACTCTGTACTTTTAATCTGGATCACAGCAAGATGTTTGTTTTACCTTGTTAAAACATGGGACATCACAGTACATAAAATTTGGTTGATTTAGATACTACAATTTTGATCTTTGTTTTGGCAGAGGACATTAGTAAAGCTGTGGCTCTAATGTGTGTGTTATGTCACATCTGCCAGTCTCTGTGAATAGCTCCCATACCTTAGGGTATCTGTAGTCATGCTAGACACCTATATTTAGGCACTGGAATACCATTGAACTATGACCAGTATCCGTCTGAAAGCTAGCGCAGTCTTTCAAGAGCAGAGCAGAAAGAGATTCGCAGAGAAGAGAATGTGAAATCGTGAATGCAATGCAGCCTACCCCAGGACATGACAGTATCCTTTTTGTTTTCCTCTGTTAGGTGTGTTCTGCACTGAAATCAAATAAATCTGGGAATCACTCTTTGTATGGTTGCATTATTTTGCCCAAGAGGACTAGACTGTGTCAAAACCACAAAGACCCTAATAAACAGCCCTTACTTATTCCTGAGGTGAAAACCTCCAGACAGCCAAACTTCTACACAAACTGTACCAGTGTGAATCCAATCTGATTCCATGGAAATCAGACACAATTGAGTCAAGATATAGTATTATTGGGCTAAAAGGACGTAGTATTTGACCCAAAATAAGGAGGAAAAGCTATATGAAGCCATAGAAAATAATAATAATAATAATAATAATAATAATAAAGCATGTTAAAACCTTCAGTAGTTCAGCAGAGCTACTTTTGGCTTTGAGATCTGTGTCCACATCACTTCTTGGAAGACAAAATTTGAATCTGTATTTGCTTTGTTACTGTTGTCATCCCTTAGAGGCTTTCAACTACTCTTTGCATTTAGCCTCAGATTCTGAAGAGTTAAGATTGCAAAATTCACATAGGCCCTTTCATACCAAGCTAAAATGAGCCCTAGAAGATTGTGCAAGACTGTGCTATATTCAAATCTCTGTGTGCTTTTTTAAGGATTCCTGCAAGCATTGCTGAAAACATAGAGGACTAAACTGCCTGAATGACTGTAATAAACAGTAGTCACTAAAACTGTAAACAAAATTGGTACCTATGCTACTAAATATTAAGAATCTAAAAATCCAGTTTACAAAAGTAGTTACCCTAAGTATCATGTGTATACAGTGAGGAGAAACAGGCTGCTTTGAACAAATAATTGTGCTCTTTACGGAAACTCTTTGGAACTATTGTGTCATGCTGAAGGCACTCACCTCCCAGTGTAGGCATCTGAGCTGGATGCCTTAAGATAGATATTGTGAATACCTCCAGCAGTATGTGGTTTTGTTATTCTTGTTCCTTTACTGAGTGAAAACTTTGGAAGTCTATTTTTCATATGTTTTGCAGTGACAATAGCTGTTCATGCAGCATTCTGCTCTCAAGAACACTTCTGACCATGCTGATGAACAGCGTCTCCCTGCTTCTTTTTCCCAAAGATGGGGCATGGAAACTCCACAGCTCCAGGCTTTTTTCAGACAGAGAAGGGTATTAGCCAGGTAACCAAGGTTCCTGGATATGTGTTACCTGCGATCTCAGAAAACAATGAGAGAACAGAAGGTGCTCTGTGTGTCGCAAATGTGGAGTGTGAGTTACACACAGACGTTCATAGTTTAAACAATACTTACGGTAATCAGCAGGTACTTCATCATGGCAGACACATGAAAAGCCTTACATTTTGAATCTCTGGTTTCTTAGGGTGGGAAAAAACCCCTGACATTGTTACTGTCAATTCCCATGTAGTAATATCATAAAAAAGAAGCCTACTGTACTTGTAAATATGTAAGTCTGTAATACCCCTCATCAGACAATTTACTTTCACTGACAGATTTCATATGCTCATGCCTGTCTATCTTTCACAGCCTGGAATATGAAATTAAATTGTGAATATTGTAAAGTCAACAAGAATGAAAGTGGAAGTTACATAACTTCAAAACTAAGAAGTCTTGTGAGCCTCCCAAAATAAGTTCAGAACACTAAATTAGAGTGCTGATGTTTCTGCCATTTCATGGTGTTATTCCTGTTTTAGGACTGTTTCCAAAATGTGAGTAAAATCATTATGTATGGAAGATGTCTTACTTGCAAATTTAGACTGGCAAATATTTAAATTTAATTTAGCATTTAAATTTTAAAAAAGTGTTTTATGACTAATGCTATAAATCAGTAAGATTTCAATTGATTATACTTTTAATTTTAAAGAAGCTGTTAGAACAAAAGTTAAATTCTGAGGCATTTGTGTTATGGGTGATATCTTTGAAAGCAGAACCAATAATGGAGGAGTATCAAACCTGAAGTAAATCTTAACAACTGCCATTCTGTATGAACTCATTCATACGATGCCAAAAATACAGACTCTTAGACTTGTGGCATTTTTCCTTAATATGCTTTGTCTTAATATACCCATTAAGCTTTTCAGCATTTTAGTACAACATCATACAGTCAGTGGAAGCACACAATAGGTAGACATGTCCTTCAGACAGAATGCTAAATGGTGAGAGCAGTGAGGTTCTGCATTAATGTTGTGATGCAATGCTTTAAAAAGACCCACTATATGTGAAATTGAATTACTTTGGCTCCATATCACTTTGGAGAAAGTCAGTAAAAAAGGTGCTTGGGATCTGCCACTCTTAGATAGCTGAATGTAGCTGTAGCTTTTTTAATGTTACTTCACAGGGAAGTGCAAGTAGGCATGAGGTGATACTTTAACATCCCAGACACAAACTCTACCTGTGGTAGTCAACTCCAGGTATCCTTGGATGCGATAGCCCATTTATTTCTTCACCAAATGTTCACAAAGTCAAGAAGAGATTGTTAGACTGGTTAGACTTGATAACTGGTGAAGACCAAGTGGCGGGAACTTTAGTGGGTCCTGTTCGTACAAGCTGATTCAGAATAAGCAAGGATAGATCTGCAGATCTGAAAATACAAACTTGAGAAATAAAAAGGGACTGGATAGTGACAATTAAGAAAACTGCCTGTGCAGGGTGTCTGAAATTTCTTGAATTTGAAAGCACCAAAACCAACCAACCAACAAAACCTTAAACTTTTCATTTTGCCTGTGATGGAAACATGAGACCCTCAGGAGCATCCCATGGGGCCAACGGGTCACCCAATGTTTCCTGGTATTCTCCTGATAGCAGCAGTCCAAAAGATGAGCTGAGTAAGACTATGTGAAGGAATTAAAAGCAAATGGTTAAACATCCTTGCTCCTTTACAACTTTGAAACAAGAACATTGATTTTAAAGAGTCCGGTATCCAGTGAGGATGAGAGATGGAGTAAGAATAAGATTTGACCACTGCTGTGTGAATGCTTTTGCCTTTAGTTTTCATTTTGCCTTGTAGAAGAACAGAGGTAGGAGGAGTAATACAAACAGAACAAAAAAATCAATTGTGAGGTGGAAAAACCCCTCAAATATCTTCAAATTCACATTAAAAAAACCAGTTAACTTCCCATTCATTCACTCATTTCCAAGGAAGAGCAGGCATATGAAGTTGCAGCTTGGGTAATAAAATTTTTGTTGAGCATATCAAAAGAGAGATTCTGCCCTGTAAATATAAACCACAGATTTTATGGGGGGAAAATGATCTGCATCAACAGAGAGGCTGCTTGATACTCAAGACTGAAACAAGATTTGGTGGGAGATTATATTTAAAGGTGTGGATTTAATTTTAAATTGGATAAAATCTAATATATATTTAGGAAATACAACTACTTGCAAATTAACCTCCTATTTTTACTTTCAACAAGAGATTTGCAATAAAATTAATGTATCAGTCATCTCCAGAAAAGCATTTGATATAGCACCACAGGGGAAAATATTACTTAAATCCTTGAATATAGGAATTAGTGCAGTATTTGTGATGGTGAATAAGGACTTCCAAACCTACTTGGCATTGTCTCTGCTGAAAAATCAATTAGTGGGATGGTGGGAAGTCATCAGTCCTGGATCTTGGAACTTCCCTTATTTTGGTGCTGGCTAAACAGGATGGCAGGATGAGGTGGCTTTGTCAGTGGAGGGGTAGGGGAGGAGGTACAAATGGGACAGCAGGGTCTCCATATAAATTGAGGATGCACAGTGACAGCAATGGGATGATAATTAACAGCATGGGGAGGAAGAGCTGATCAGCTCTCATTGACATAGCTGGTGAGATCAAACCTGAGGTAGTCTGAACATTTCTGGTTGTTCATGTCCATGAAAGGGTGTAAACAGGTTTTGAGTGAAGCTCATTTAGGAACTGAAAGAAGGTTTACAAAGTGAATTTCTACAACAGCCTTTCATTAGTGAGGACACAAAACCTTATCTCTAGATGAGGTATGTTTACAGAAGACATTCAGCATATTTTCAGTGAGAACCACAGGAGCTTGGTCTCAATGACCCTTGTGTTCCTCAGTTTCAAATCCAAACATCAAATATTCCACATACTGAAACTAAAAATAATGTGCGAATATAATTGCTGACAAAGTTTTTAGAAGAATCAGCAGCAGACAAGCTCTATTTTGTCTCAGATACTATAATTATGAAATGCTACAGGAAATTTATTCCACTAAGTGAGAAAAAAAAGTACTGTTATTCCCAGGAAATAATATCTGGAAGGATGATACCAAGAACATGTGAAACAAAAAGTATTTTGGAAACTGATTCTTATTTTTCTTCATTACCATTAAAATATGCATAGTGATGTAGTGTGATTATATGAAATAAAACCTTAGGAATATGGAAATTGTACCTAGCAATTAAGTATTTTGTAGAAAATACAGAGAGATTAACAAGCAGTGAATTGCTTCTGCCTCATTTTTCTTATGCGAATTCAGTTCCTTTTTAGAAACCATTATTCAAGATAAAAATGATATCAAACTGAGTTTTCTGGGGCTGTTTCAGAGGTGAATACAAAGCAGTGAGCTCTCTGGCTTTTTGCCGTTATGAATTCAGCTTGCTGTCTCTCATCTTTGTTAAGGGGGGGGGCGGAAAAAGTGTCAAGAAAAAAATGACAACACGTTTTTCTGTGGCAGTGAAAGAAAAGCAGAAGGAGCCAGTCTGAATGCCGTGGGTTTAGTGCTCTGGAAGTGCTTCTCTCGTGCAGCTGGGCTGAGGGAGAGCCTTTTTTCCTTCCCAACGTCACAGCGATCAGATATATGGGTGCAGCTCTGCTTTACCGCAGCATGATGCAGTTGTGTATAGTTCGGCGTGCTCTTCTTGGAAACAGGCGGAAGGGAGAGCAGCTGACCAGAGCAGGCAGAGGATGTTCATTAGAGGGTGCTTTTTTTCCCCCTAAAGCTAAACAGTGCGTGTGAGATTCCTGCAGCTGCACAGGAGACGGTTTCAGCGGGGCTTCAAGTTGATACTCGGTTCGCGAGAGGAGGCGCGTACGGCTCGGGCTGACAGCTTCTGATGGGAGAAAACCTTCAGACGGGCGGACTGCGCGTTGTTAAGAGCGCGGCTCAGACACCCTTCGGGAGGATACTCTAACTGTGCTTGTGGAACAAGTGCCGTGGTGCTGCATATGCCTTAACCGACCAGAAGAAATTGGCCCGGTTGCGGAGTGGAATAAATGAAAATACGTACTGAGGGGGCGAGGGAATAAAATACTCTTCAGATAGAATTAAGTACAAGCCCCGAAGGAAGAGCAAAGGACAAAAATCTCATGGTGTGTTTTTGTTGTTGTTGTTGAGCTTTTTTTATTTTTTTTTTTTTAATGAGCTTACCTACCATGAACGGAAGAAGTGGATCTGCGGAGACTTCATTTCCTCCTCTGACCCCTCGTTTACATCACTGACTGGTGACAGTCACATCTACATACATAGTACCTGCCACTTCAGCTGCTCAGAATTATAGAAGCCTCTTTGTATGCAGCAGACATGGCTAGCCAGCAGGATTCAGGCTTCTTTGAAATCAGTATCAAATATTTACTGAAATCCTGGAGCAATAGTGAGTAGCAGAAGAGTAATCTTTTCATATTATGCATTGCTTGGTAAATAGCTAGGATAACCTAAAGGATAGACTCTTATCTTTCTGTATGTTTGTGTTATATAAACCAAGTAATTTTTGCTTTTGTCAGCTATAAAAATCAAAATGTCAGAGATTTAAGTAGGTTTCATTAACTGCAAAGGCTGTAATGAGATTATACTAGATTTTGCTTGATTGAATTCTGAAGTTAGGCTGCTCTCTGGGTCTAACAGTACATTGCGGGGAGTGCATTCCAAACAGCATTTCCTGCCTGCATGTTTGTTTGATTTGTTCAGACTTTATCTAAATATTTTTTTTAATGCTGTTTAATCACAAGGGTGTGGCATTGCTCAGAAGTTGGTTTTTATTAATTGTGCACCGAGGACAAAAATATAATTATTCTACTTCAGGTCCGAAAGTCATTTTAATGTGATGGGAAGCAAAACATCAGTTGCTTATAGCTGCACTTCCCACCCTCTATGCTTAATTTCAGAATCTTATGCAATATTTCTATCCAGAAAGAATCCATCTGTTTATCTGATCCAGGCTGGGTTTTGCAGAATGTAAACAAATGGCATTTTAGTCTTCCTTAGTCTTTTCAGTACTGCTGTTCCTGATTTCCATTGCTGTTTAAATCAATTACTCTATAGATGTTTTAGCAATATTATGTAATGAAGATGTCTGAATAAAATTTAGTGCTTGTAAATATATTCAGATTAAGTAAGATGATAACACTGGCAGAAATTTGCTTTTTAAGTTAAAATACATGAACAGTGTATTCCTTCTCTGTAGGAGCTTTTATTAACAGTGCTAAATCTCCATATTTAGCTGTTTTTAAAAGATAGAACACAATGTCTCTGGAAAAATCCAACTTGGCTACGTGTGCAATAAGGTTCTGATCATCCTACTATCTATAATTTAATAATTTCTGCATAGAAGACCTAGTGTTTTAAAATTCTGTGGTATAAAAGAATTGCAAAATCTGCTTAATACAAGGAGAGTACCTTTATACCTGCAAAGAAATAAACAAAACACTGTATTAGATGTGTGATATGCAAGACTTGTCTTCATTAAATGATATCCATAGAAACTGTATTTTTCCAGGTCATTTGTAACCTCAGTAACACTGTAGTGCTTGTTTGAATCTGTTTTTCTACCACAAGTGTGAAGCCACCAGGGAATAATAGTATTACCTAAACAGCATTGCTTATCTGCCCTCCTACCAAAATATTTAGTGCATATTCATTCAAATAAGTGATCCCACAAGGACTAGGAGAGAATTTTATGATTCAGTTACCTTCTTGGACTAATATTAATCAAATACTGAGAACACAAGTGTGTATTGTGACAACACATCTTTTATAACAAGCTAGGCACAGCTTATGACAGAAGAAAAACAAGTCAGTTTATGGTGCAGAAATCAAATCAGTTCTGGCATTATTTTTGTAATAGTCTACCGTAACTTGGAGTAAAACTAGCACTTAAGAATATAAAACCAACTACATTATGGAATTAAATGTAAAGTGTTTTTTTTTTCTTTTTCCTTTATCTTGAAGTATATTGCAAGTATTTCAATATAGGAAAGATATTTCTAGTCTGAAATTAGAGGTCTTTAAGTTCTAGTTTAGGGAAATGGAAACAGTATATGAATAATTGATATTTCTGACATTCTTTTAGTAGATAAACACCCCTTCTACTGTATCTGAAGAAACCGTAAGAGGAAATAGAGTAAATGAACCCAGGCTGCCTTAAACTTGTTGCCAATAGGGTTTTTTTTTTGCTTTCATACTGGAATGGTATGTTCATAAATCTGAACATATCCTCTCTAGCTGAAAAACAAACGATTTGATAAGACAGCAGGGAGTTCAAAAAACCTAGGGCTTTCTTCAGCTCTGCTATGTGATGGGTGGAGCAGAGGAAAATACTTCCCTTGCTTGAGAAACTGCTGGGCAGCCTGCAGATGCACGCACGGGAGCATGTTTTTCAGAGAATAGGTGCTGTGTCTGCACACCCAAGACCAGAAGTAAGCTGTAAATTATGCTGGGGCATTTGCATAGCAGCAAGAGGTCTGACATACAGTTTTAAAAGAAAAATAACTTTGGCTCCTACAGTATGTATTTTGCTGCAATGTTAACAGTGTCGTGGTGCTGTCCATGTACGTTTCTGCAAACTGGCACATTAAAACATCAGTTTGAACAGCATTTATCCTTCCCAGGCTTTTTAGTCCCACCAAAACAGGGTCTTTCCATTGATTTGTGTTTTGGCTTACACATTAGAACATTAGCATTCTCTAGCAGATTGCCATCCATGTCTGTTGCCCATACCATGAAATACACTCAGTTATACTCAGTTATTCTACTTGGGATGACAATTTTCTCTGAATTTGCAATCTAAGGAGTTTAACAAACTAGCATTCTTGACATGCCAGGCAGGATTTCAGTTCAGTGTCACACAGCTCTCACTGAGGTGTTCACCTAGCCTGCTGCTTGCATTTGCATGTTCATCCCAGCTAAGGAGGCAGGTAATTTATGGGCAGTGGGGTCACTTCATTTTAGCTGTTGCAGTCAGGATGCTACAGTCAGATACATTCCGTGGTGTGTTCCCAGTGAGCCTGCGCTCTTCTTCCTGGGGGAGAAAAAAGCCAAGTCACAGTCTGGCCTTCGTATCATCCCATCAAACTGAGATCTCAAAGTACTCCTTTGTGCAGTTCCCAAGGCAGACTTCTGCTCTGCACATGTCCATAAGATAGTGTGCACGTCATGCTGTCTGGGAGATATTCCTGTACTGTGTTGGAGATGGAATCAGAACTGGGATTCTCTGCTTGGAAAATAAGAATAATCTAAGGAGATTTTTTTACCCATCTCATCTCTGTAATGTTTTCTTAAATATTCGAGTGTTTTTGATCAGTGCTGCATTAGTCAACAACTGCATTAATCATTTGCATTACTTCTTTTTGAAAGTACTGCTAAAATGGCTATGCCTGCACGAGGTGAGTGGTGCTCACTTGGCCCACTGAGGTCAATAAGCTAACAAGAATAAACTAGGGCTTACCAAAAGTAGGACAATTATGAGTCGTTTCCTCAGATTTGTTATGGAAATATTGCAAATTCATTTTTGTAAATAAACATTTGTAATTTATTCAAGGCATAATACATGGATACAAATGTTAAGAATTTGAAGCCTGATCTTTCCTTAGATTTTTTTTTACTTTTTTGAATGAATAAGATAGATTTATTCTGAATTTAATTTCCAAATGTCTTTTTCAAATTCATAGTTTAAAAAAAAATCTGAACAGAAATTTTGAAATCAAGCTACAAGAACCTAGAGTACCATCATTATAAACTGCAGGAAAGTCTATGATAAATTCTGCCTTTTGCAGTTCCTAGATCTGATCAGCAATTAAGTTTATTGGAGGAAAGGATTCTGTAGAAGAATCTAAATGGCACAGGTAGATGGCTCACTCGTGCTCTCACAAGTCAGCTCCTGTGTGGGCTTGTAGAAGCTGCATTTCATTGTCTCACAGTTACTAGAGATAGGTTTTAAGGTTTCTTTCTGTGTAATGAAATGAAATGGCATATTTTGCATAGCGAATATTATATTTGGCACTTCTCATAGAACAGAGTTATCTGCAGGGCCTGATTTTAAGGATTGCAATGGTTGTTTATCTACCTTTGAATTGCAAGGGGATTTTCTGCAGACTTGTGTTTAATGCAGGCTCAGAATAAGGACTTTTCTAGTGTCAGGACTTCAGGTCTCTTTTCCATGGCCCGTACTTCCTTGCCTTCTTCCACAGTAGCCAACATGCACGTCAAAATGCTCATGTTGTCATCCTCTTCACCTCTGTGCGGTACAAAGCCCATTGCTCAGTCCTCCTACCTACCACACAGTGTTCTCTTTCTCTGTGCCCCTGTCTGCCCAGTCCCTGCAGCAGTGGTTGTCAAAAGCTGCTTCTTGTTTACAAGTGGTGGTAACATCAGAGACAGCCCAGGCCTGGGAGCACACAGACACCCACATCAGCTCACGTCCCACAGCACTCCCAGTAGGAGCTCTGCCTCCTCCACAGCTCGCTGGTCACGTACGGAGCCAAACACAGGGCTAGCATCAAAACAAGTTCTGTGGTCAAAAGAGCATCAGGGGTCAGAGACTTCCCAGTGGCCAACAGGAAGCCTGAAGGGTTGCTGGCTGCCATGTGGTCAGCCATGTTCTGTTCTTCTCTTGAAGATAATGTTTCTACCATGTCAGGAAAAGAAATTATTGAAGAACATTTAGTCCTTCATTAAATGAACGTAATACACAAGGCAATAAAACTCAGCCTTTTTACAGAGACTACTCATGAAGTCCTGTGTCAATGAGGAAAAGAAAAAGGGAAGGCCGCAGACACTTTCTTAGCTGCAAGTCTCTATTATGTCCAAGTCTGTGATGCACTAGTTTGATCTTCTAGTAAGATTTTATTGTGCATAAGGGTGATAACAGCTGTTTTGCAGGGTTCCCTTATCTGCAGCCAAACACAGACCTGTTTGAGGCTGAATAGCTGAGCACACCATGCTATCAGACTTACCGATTTGTAGTAAGATACTAATCGGGGAAAGAGGCTCCTTCGTGTTTCTCAGTGCCCACTCAGACAAACACATTCACTGAACAAGGAGAACCTATCCTTCCTTCCCATCTCTCTTGCTCTTGCATCCGTACTCTTGCAGGCCCAAGTAACCTGATTCCTGAAGCTGATGTGCTGCAAACTCACCCCGCAGGGAGAGGCTCAGTTCTTGCCTGAAGCAGCTGGGGAAGGGACAGGGCCAGTGGCTGCAGTGAGCAGACCGAGAAACTGGGACCCGTGTGTCCTGCTGGCTACTGAGGTCTCGCTCTGATACACCTGGGGAGAGCTGGCCCCTCCACAGCCCTGCCTTTGGGGAGCCCTGGGCACAAAGGTTTAGCATCTGCTCGTGTCTTGGCATCTGAGTCTGCCTGGGACAAGGGATGCCATTAATTCAAGCTGTTGTGTTTCCTGAAGGGGATTGATTGCTCTGTCCATTGAGCCTGAAGGGAGGGTGCTTAGTGTATTCTTCAGCTCTAAGGAGTCTGTGATTGTCAGCAGCAAAGTGTCTTGCTTGATAATGGTGCCTGTTATCTCCCCTGAACTTCCTTTGTGTTTGTCTGCAGATCTGATCCGTAGGGAAAGGTAGTAAACCACAATGTTTAGGCTGTTTGCGTTCTGGTAGGACCCGTTTTAGAACTTGACATGGTTCCTCTCAGAAGCAAGGTAAAGTGGAAGTTTTATGACTCTGGAAACCTGTGAACTCTTTAAAAAAAGATTTTTTGTTTATTTTGATGTTTGTAACTCTGTTGAGGACATTTCAGAAGTGTTTCTACCATAGTGGGAGGAGAAAATCATAAATGCTTTATTGCAAAATCCAGTTGATTTATAGAATGAGTTTCCCTGTCATTAAAAAGTTTGAATTACTGCAGTAAAAATCTACAAATGCTTTGACTGCAATATATTACATAAATTTTTGTGGTAAAATTCAAAACACTAAAATATAAGATGATTTGGAGACTAGGCTTAGATAATTACTGGTAGATATTCCATAAAGGTTCCAATTATTTTACTTGTGGTAAAAACAAAGCTATTCTGTTATACTATTTGTATTCACTTCGTGTGATTGATTTGTGATATGCTTGATTTTATCAAAATACCAGCAGGTTGTTTTTTTCCACTTTTGATAGTTATTATTCGAAAGGATAAGGGAAAGAACTAGCAGTTCTTATGTTTCCTCTACTCATATAAAATACTGTTGAATAAGCTGTGATATCTTTTATTTTTATATGTCTGTATTGTTTCCATGATAAATTTGGCCTGCAGAATAATTTCACAGAGATAAGTAGCTGAGTTATTTGTGAGTTGGTAATTTTTCAGTGTTTGCAGTTACCTAAACTAGATTGGAATCAATTGTCCATGGTAAGAAAATCCCTTCTCCTCAAATATTCTTTCTTCTGAATCATCCAATCCTTTGTCTATTGCATTAGCTAACAGAAATACTAAATATAATGTTCAAACTTTGCAGTAGCTCTATCAGCGAGATATTTTAAGTTCGTGTATGGTTTATATTCTTAAGAATGTAAATAGAAAGGTGTTCAATAGTATGACAAAGCAGGACAAAACATCTGCTGACTGGCTCATCATCCTGCTGAGAGCTGGAAACTAGAGGTGACAGTGGAAGGGGGTTGTGACCCATAGTTCCGTTAGGTGGCAGTGAACAGGGGTGGAAAGCAAAGGATACAGGGCAAAGGGAATAAGAGAAACATCAGGAACTGTAAAACAGGATGAAGAGACACCCTTTTATGTATTGTATGCATACCTTAAATGTGTGTAGACAAATAAATTCGTTCTGGAAAACATTCAGGAAGAAGTCAAGTGCTACATTCAGTCACAAATTACAACATCATAGCAGTAGCAAGCTGGGTGTTAACAGCCCTCACAGTTGGAATGCTGTGATGGATGGATGGATACAGGCTCTTGAGGGAGGACCTGCAGAGAAATAAGGAGTGGAAGTTGCTGTCTTTGTGAAGGAACTCCTTACGGTTGTGGAGCTCTTCTGTGGGATGGATGGGTGACAATGTGCTGGAGAGTTTGTGTGCCGGGATCGGAACAGATGACTTGAAGTGTTGCAGGGTGGTGGTGGGAATGTGTTACAGGCCATTGATCATGGTGAGGAAGTGTAGAAAGTCTTCTTTGAACAACTTGAGGAAGTTCATGAATTGTTGATGTTGGTTCACATGAGAGACTTGAACTTCCTGATGGCTGCTGCAAGTGCAAAATAGCAGGATGCAAGCAGTCAAGATTTCTTGAGAGTATTGGAAGTAACTTCTGGAATTACAATGGACCAAATGGGTGAAGTGCAACTGAGTCTGTTACCCATTAATATGAAATGAGGTGACTGGAGGCTCTCAGGTGACTGGAGCTCAAAATCCTGAGAAGAGTGGGGAAAGGGTGGCCGAGTAGAGACCCTGGACTTCAGGAGAGCATATTTCAGTTTTTGAGATTTCAGAAACTATTAGTGGGGATCTCATGAGGGACAGCTCTAAAAGGCAAAGGAACTCAGGAAAGCTGACAGGTCTTTGAGGTCAGCATCTTCCAAGAACAAGAATGGACTCCCCGTGCTTAAGGAAACAAGCAGAAATATGAGGAGACTGGCTTGACTTACCAGGGACCTCTTGGCTGAGCTCCACTGTGAAAAAGGCGATACATCTGAGGCAGAAGTGTGATTTGGCTACAAAGAAGGAATTTATAGACATTGCCTGGGCATGCAGGGATGGTGCTTGGAAATTCAAAATGCAACTGGAGGTGGGATTTGCAAGGAATATCAAAGTCAAGAAGGAGAGTTACTCTTGCTTCCTTAGTATTAAAAGGCTGAACAAGGGCAATGTGGACCCATTGCTGAATGTTGCAGGGAATTTAGTGACAGTGGACTGAAGTACTGAGTGACACTTCTGCCTCTGTCTTCAGCAAGAAGGCCTCTCTGGCCTCTGTCTGCCAGGTTCTGGAGTCCCCCTTGATATGGCATGTCTCAAAGGGGGACATGTAGAACTTGTTCAAGTTTAGAGTTCAGAAGCCCAGGCTCTTCTTTGCAGGAATTACCGAGAAGCCTGGCAATTCCTTACATATTTATGATCTTCTATATATTGCCAATTATAGTCACATTCAAAACCGAGGGATGGCAGAGTTTTTCTTTTCACAGCAGACAGCAGAGCCTGCTAAAACAAGCCACTGAATGAAACACGTCTGAGAAACACTGACTTCCTAGTCTGCTCTCAGCCAAGTAGCAGTAGTTTCACTGAGTTACTGAGTGCCACTTGCTTCCTCATCTGTGTGAAAGAGAGATCACAAATATAGAGACATCCCCCAAAATATTGATGTTTGTGCATAATATAAGATCACTGATACAACTGGTATTAGAGGTGCCTGAGAGATTCATCTTTGTCATGTCTCAGAAGAGGGATTTTGGGGCTCTTTTCGGGACACTGGTTTGAAGAGAAATCTGAGTGTTGTTTTGTAAATACTGTGGGATCACCATAGTGACAGCATCACATTTCTCTAGGGGAATACATTGCTGATAAAGAGCTTAATTAGGTGATTGGAGCAGAGAAGTTTCACACATTAAAAAAAGGGAGAGGCCCTTTTGGGAGACATGCTATACAATCTTTTTCCTGGATACTTTCTATTCTTTCAGAAATTTGCAGTCATCACATGTAGTGCTAATGCATACAAGTTGAGAGACTGCTCTGGTTTTTCACTAGTAAGTGAGGGGGCGAGAAATCACAGTTTGTGTATGGCCAGAATGTGAAGATGTTAGATGGATTATACCAGACAAGGACTGATCAACAGAATGCGTTAGATCTTGATTTTGTTTATAATCATGAAGTTGCAGATGGTTTTAGTTTTCTTTTGAAAAGCTTGACTTTGAAAGACTAATTTAGATTTCCTTGAATTCTTAAGTAGTACTTGGCTCAGCACAGAAGTCTGCCAAAGATATTGTTTTGAAGGAATTCTCCTATAATTGGGTGATCATTATGCTAACATTTTTTCCTAATCTCAGGCTATCTCCTCTCTCTCTGTAACTTTGAGGAGTCTCAACTTGTATGTGGAGTAAATTAAACTTCAAAGGATGTCCATTTATGAATTTGTTTGTTTTGATACTGTTTTCCTTGAGCAAGTTTTGTTGAACAGAATATACAGAATTATCTTTCTTACTGCATTTCTGATTATTATTTATGAATGACTTTAAATGTGTGGATTAATTTGGGTTTTTAGTCAGAAAATTCCCTGGACAGAGTTCTTGCCAAAGTTCTTCCTTGAGAAGTTTGCAGAATAGGTTTCTGCATATACTCACAGTAATGTGTTTGATGTTTTCATATTGAGGTTTCTTCTGTGCATATTAACTGAGATATCAAGTGTTGAATGTAGTCTAAGCTATCTGACATCAGGTTTGGCAATTCAGTCCCTTGTAACTGGAATTGTGTTAGATAGCTTTCCAGTGGAAGCAAAGTTTTCTCAGTCTACCTGCCTTTTTTTGGACAGGTTAACCAAATTCTGAACAATTCAGAGAAGGGTAGAGTTATTAAAGATACCTAAGGTTCTACGAATTTGTAAATTGAGGCTGTTAGGTAGTGAAGAGGGAATCTCAGCTGTTGAAAAATGCCTGCATGAGCCTCCTGCCTTCTTAGACTGGAGGAAATCCTTGCTGTGACAGCCTTTGTAAATACCCCAGCTGTGAACCGAGCTTCAGTCACACCTTTGAGAGGATTGCACACAAAACTCACAGTGTTGCCTATTTTTAAAGTACATTCACAAGATGCAAATTGACATTCATTAATTCAGGTGCAGGGAAACCGCTGCAAATAACTTGGTTGTAATGGTCTCCATTATAATAATATTCATACAGTGCTTCCCATCTGGAAGCTTTACAGACTTAAATTCCTTCAGCATTATTACCTGAGTATGAAAGATTGCTTTACTGCTATTCCTGGGCAAATCAAAACAGAGCAATTAACTGAGAAACACATATCCTGTGTTAGATCTGGAAATGAAGCCCTGACTTCTATTTTTGTACTGGAAGAACCTTTTTCTCCTTCACATTCTTGGTAGCCGAGTGACACATTGTAAATCGTGACTCAGACAGTTAACATATATAATGAGATTTTTAATTGACAGTAAGTAGTAATTTTCATGTGGAAATGTCATTGGATTGCTTTAAATTCCACAGCATGCATATTTGTTGCTACTGATGTCTTAAATGAGGAGAAAATTACTTAACTGTGTTTCTTTTTCTATGAAGGCAGATGTTTGAAACAAATAACTTCACCCCCCCCTTTATCTGTGTGACATCCCAGCCAAATCTAGGTGGTTGTTTTGATTTTTGTTCTATTGCTCATAGGCAGGAAAATGTGACAGAACAATGTATGTATTCTTTACTGGGATGCGTGTTTGAGCATTTCTGATCCTCTGGGAACCAGAAGTTGGAATGTATCACTCTTTGAAATACAGAGGTCATCAGGGTTTGTAGTAAATTAAGCAAAGTCTCAGTGTGTCCATGGTGAATCTTTAACAAATATGTCATAGAAGAGGAAAATATTTTCAAAGGGAATGTGAAATTTAAAATGTTTATTGTTTTTACTCATTTGTTTGTCATATATTCAAGCAGTAAGGTATAGGACAGGTAGAAGCGACTGTTTAGGGACATGCAGACTTCCATAGCAACTGAAATTACTGAAATAATTGGAATGATTGTTTTAATGAACTTTTTAAAGTTGTTAATATAAACAGGTTGGAATTTTATTTTTTAAAAAATAGAAAAAAATTTAATGATTATGTGTGTATATTGCTGCGCTGCCTTTTTTTATGTAAACCCCCTCTTCTCCTGAGCTCTGCAGTTTGGGCTAAAGCACTTCTAAACTTAATGTCCCTGAAGGTGTATGGTAGAATTTTCTGCAGAAATGGTTCTACCCTCTCTAATAATGAGAAGAAAACCCTATTGCTTGTTCCTGTTAAAAATTCTCTTGTTGGGAATGGGTGAGGGACAGAGACCTTACAAGCCAACTGCCTCTGTACAGTGACTGCACAAAGAAAGTGAGGGCAGAGGGGAGTGAATCTGCAATAAAAGCCTAGGAAAGAGCCTGTGGGAATGAAGGGACAAGAGGCAGGGGAATCATTATGGAGAAGGAATCAGAAGCGGGGGAACTGATACTTCCCAGACAATGGGAGTGGAAATTGAGAGTGGCTGGTATGAGATGGAACCAAGGAGACACTGGAGGAGGGTGGGTGAAGGGATGGGGTTGGGAGGAGGAGTGGGATGGGGTTAAGGGCTGGAAAGGTGAGATGAGCAATGTTTAGTTGGGCGAACAGTGCATGGGAGTCCAGACCTGGAATAGAGAGCCTGAAGTGGGGAAGACACAGCCATGAGGAGACACCAGATTGTAGAGATGGAGTAAGAAGAGAGCAGCTGGGGAGATGGGGGAGGTGAGAGACAGAGAAATCCCCTCCCAAGAGCAGAACGCAGTGCAGGAGACCTGATTTCCATCCTACATCGTTGCTTTATAGCACATCCTTCCAGCACAGGGTATGCCTTCCTTTGCCTCAGTGCTTGGGTGGACAGAAAGTGTTAAATGGTATCAGGTGAGGAGAGCAGCAAGTGACTTCTGCATGCTGTTAAGGTAACTGGGTCAACAGTTGGTTCATTTGGCATCAGATTAATCATACATCCTCTATATTACCTCACTTCTGAAAGCCTGAGTCCAATGAGGTAATGCAGCACAGTGGAAAGCACACAGATGTACAAAGAAATGCCCTTTCAGATTATTATTCTATTTATTATTACTTGTAATGCAGTAGCAGGTAACTTCCTAATGGACTTCTCCTGCAATACAGGAGGTAGTGTCTAAGCTAATAATAAAAACTAGCCTGTAGTGGCATCTCCCTGGGGAGGGTGTCAGACAGACCTGGGCACTTTTTACAGAGCTCTCAGCTGAATGAAGAAACAAACCATGTGTTTGGGTATTAGGGAGTACTAGGGAGTATTTGTCACTCAGCATATATTTAAACTTAATAGTTTTATGAGCAATGTGTTAAAAACTGAGGCACTGTAAATATTAAAGTATCCTTGTGGATGGTTTGTTATCACATCAGATTGAGCTAAGCAGTTGTGTACTGCAGGGATGGACTCTAGGCTTTACTTTATCTCCTCATCAGGGATTTGAAAGAAGGTAAATAGCATGTTGCGACATTTAAGTATACTTACACACATCGAAGTGTGTAAGTATTAGCAATGAAAAAAGAGAAAAAAAATCAAATTAAATAGGGAGTTATTTAGAGTAAAAATCTGAACATTTATTTACCATATGAATCTGTAAATGTCTTTCAAGAAAGAATTTATTTTTAAAACATGAAAAAACAAGACTGGCTACGTCCTTAAACTGCAGTGTGAGGGCCAGCTCTTCACTGCAAGGGGAGAAACAGGATTTCTCACTGCAGCTGCAGTGACAGAAGGTCCATGTATATGCATAGCTGCTCCTGGGCCAATTCCCAGCTCTGTTTTGCCCAAAGTGGGAATTCCAGGTGACTGACTGCTACAGTGGAGCTCTGAGAACGGCATTTACAAGAAAGGGTTTTTCATTTATTTGAGGACAAGCAGTAGTCCTTCAAGGAGTAAAATGGAAGCATCACACTGCTGGCAAGTTAGATATTTATTTAAATCTATCATGTGCTTTGGCATTAATAGATACTTAGAAGGACTATCTGCCTAATATTAATACCATTGTTTCTAGGTCACCATGAAGTCTGTTACTAATTTCTGTGGTAATTTTCTTGTTACATAAAGGAATCTATCCCTGCAAGGTAATGAGATAGTTTTTTCAAACTTTCTACTACTGATTTTAATCTGGCATGTTTCTCAATTAAGTACAAAGAGGTGTGTAGTGCTTTTCAGAACCTCTTGCACAGCTAGCACACTTACTTAACAAATTTCAACCTTATTGTTAAACTTCCCTAAAGCCTGTCTGACTGGGATGTCATGCATTTTAAAGATTGCGTTCGTATTGTGATGATATCCTTGGGGCATGACTTTGTTACAAAATTCTCAGTTTTATATTATTAAATCCAGAAAAGACATTTCAAGTTCATATTTTTTACATTTATTAGGTTGGATATGTTTGCCTGCTTTATAAGGAGCAGAGTTTGAAACATTTGGCTGGAAGGTTCAAATCTCTACATTATTGTAATATATGTGTGTGTGTGTGTGTGTAAATATAAATAACAAATGATGTCTTTCTAATTAATACAGAAAATTATCTTCAGTCATTAAACTTCTGAAGCACAAGTGACCAGTGAACATTAAACTTCATTAAACACAAGTGATCAGTGTGATCAACGACAATCTTTTTCAATCTCTTTTTTCTGTTTTGAATCATGCAATCATATGCATTTTGGATTCAAATGATAGCTATGGTTTTCCATAAACTGTGGAAGAATTGGCACAGTGTCCTGAAAATCCAATAAGTATCTGCATTGATAATTTAAGTAAGATATACTGAACAGCATTTTCAGAAAGCTGAATGTTGTCCTAAGGCTTTTTCATGGAAAACTAGAGAGTATTTAACTGTTTGCATCAGTGGAATTGGTATTAGATTGATTTCATTTAAAAAAACAACAAACCCACAAACTTTATTTTAAAATTACTGTATTAGTTATTCCAGATGAAGTTTTTCTAAAGGTTGGAGATGGGATTTCAAAACCTGGATGCTTAATTAAGCATTTGACCTCAAGCTACCATGTTCTGTGTGAGTTCTTTAGCCATTAAGCTGTTGCATAAAGAGCAGTTACAGGCAACTTGAAAAGGAGAGGAGCTGCTTCTCTATTCTGCTTTGAACATTTGAAGCGGCCTAACAGTGTGAGGTGGCTGTGGGGATGTATCTAAGGAAACGTTGGCTGTTGTGGATCCTGTTCTGAGATGCTTCTTTACCCAGTAAATTTACCAGCATATTTTACCCAGATTTACCCAAGTGATTTATCATTTGGGTCATTTTTTATGGTTTCTGTTCCACAGGCTGATTTTAAGCACTCAACTTCCCAATTGATGAGCCCTGAGCGAAAGTGTCCTGGAAATGCCACGTCCCCACAAAGGCGATGGTTGGCTGACAGCATGGGGAAAATTTCTTTGTACATGCAGAAAGAAGTGTCAATGCTGCTGTTTAAATTCTTAATACTTTAACAGCCTCATGTACCATTTCAGGTGCGTGAGGTTCGTGCTTCGTATAGTTTTGTACATGCTTTCTTACTGACAAAGGCGTTCATTATCATTGGGTTGCCATGGAGTACTGATCACATGGATCTGGGAATAATAACCCATTATGCTAATATAGCTTGTCATTGTTTTTGATGCGAAGTGATGTCCCATAACAACATCTGATGCTCGTAACTAATGGGATTTATGGTAAGATCACAGTTTATGGAACAGTGTTGGCAAAATTGCCTGCACTCTTCGCTTTGAATTCTCTGATTACATACCTATTACCAAAACCATTTGTGCATTTTTTGGGTCAGTATTCTTCTGGTTTTCATGCCTTTCTGCAGTGAGAATCGGGGGTTTCTAGCAGAACAATTCTGGCCTGTTTGCTTAATGCTAGAAATATGTGTTTTTCTTCTGAGCTCTCCTGCCCCTTTTGGAGCCACGACTTTGTTAAAAAAGTTCCCTTTTGGGGTGGAGGCAGGACAATTAACTGGATTTGGTGAATTTCTTAGGTGCCACAAGGAAAGAATGAAAAGAATTATGTCCAATAATTAGAATACAAGATTCCGTAATACATATGGCATTACCACATCCTTTCTTAATATACTATTTTCTTAAGCCATTTTATTTCAGACTGTGCTACTGTACAAGAAAGCCTTGGATCTTTGTATTTATTCAGCTTAATTCTGTAGCAGATGACCAGGCATTTGTTGGTGATCTGTAACACACACTGTAGCCTTTTCCAGATTCTCAGGACAGTCTGCCTTCATGTGCGAGTGAGCATAACTTTCAATAAGCATTTCAGCCATGGTTCTTCTCTGCTCCTCAAACACTCACACAGTGGAAGATGACTTTCCTGGAGCACATCACTGCACTTTCAGAGAGCTTCACTTTTCTATACAAGCCTTCTCTTAAGGCAAACCACCGGTTTGTATGGTTATCATTTTTACTTATGAAGCATATTTATAAATTATTCAGGCAGTGTACTCTTCCTTTAAAACATGAAAACTGAATCATCCCAATAAGTTGCCTTCGCTTTTATGTTCTCTTGAAGTATTTTCTACAAAAAAAAACCTTAAAATCAGCCTGTGTTTTGGCAAAGCATGTTCAACAATCGAACCATCAGAGCAGGAAAACATTACATGTATCACAAAGATACTCTGATCATACAATATACATTTGTACCTGGATGTACAAAGAGAAATCAAGTACTGATAGGAATTCAGACTTCTGCTTCTTGATATTGTCAAGATTAGAGAAAGAAGAATCCTTCTTGGAACATCTGCATCCTAGTTTTACCAATGAGAGATTGTTCTCAGAACTATGTTTTCTACTAATATATTCAACAAGTCATAAATTATACAACCAGAAAAAACATTGTGTCATCCAATCTGTGCTCCTCATAGAACAGGCTTTATGGCTTCTCTGAATTAATTTCTGTTTGAGACAAAGCACATCTTAAAAAAAAATCTTAATTTAAAATTTCCAGTAATGGAAGAATCAGCACCAGACTTAATAGCATTCTGGCAGTTAATTTTCCTCCCTTTGAGTTTTAACTTCTTTAATGCATTTGTCTAGTCTAAAATTCCAGACTTTGGATGTTACTGAACAAAAAGCTGTCTCTTAGCAAATTTCTGTTCCCGATATTCATGCTTAATGGGCACGGAAATCATCTCACCTAACTTTCAGGCATCCTTAGTGTTTATATTTTACATCTTACACAATCAAGCCTGGTTTTCCTTATAGCCAGTGAAGAGGTGCAGTTCAGATGAGCTGCTTTAGACATGTTTATTGTAATGAATCACACCTTGGACGTGCCTGAGTGCTTGTGTTGTCTAAAAAAGGCCTTTGAGGGTAAGAGGCTCCATGAAATACATTTTGCAAACAGGTGCCACTGTAGGAACAATAAGTGCAAATTCCTGCCGTTAGAGGATGTGACTGGGTAACTTTCTCATGGTCAAACTAAATTAAATTTAAAGGCAACTTTTGCAGTTATGAGTTATAGTTGCCTTTCCCAAATGTCCTCTAGTTCACCAGCATCTTTTCTCAAGCTGCAGACGCCAGAACAGGACTGAGCATCCAGCAGTGGTTGCAGAGCCACTGACAGTGAAGCAGTAGAGCTTTCCTGCTTTTGCTTTTTTTCATACTGCTTGAAAAGGCTCTCCATAGCTCTTCAGGTCACAAGAATAGCAGCCTGTTTTCAACACATTAGTCATCCTGGTCTCAGGCCTTTTTTCATCATCAGTGTTTCCCAGGAAGAGAAAGCCTTATTCTGTCTGTGCGGCCTTGTTTCTGGCTATGCAATCCTCCATAGGTTAGAATTAATATCTCATGTATTATTCTCTTGTATTTAAGTTTCAAATGCTATTCAAACAGAGTAGGACGACCTTTTTTTCCTTATTTTTTCTGTCTATCTCTCTTAATTTGTGTTTTGCCTGTAAACTTTCTAGAAAAGTTTTTCTTTTATGTCATTAACAGTAAGGATAAATAGTATAGCACCAAGAACTGGTCTCTGAAACCTCCAATAGAAGTACATTCATTACAGTATGATTCTTCCTTAATCCATAGATGTTACCTATCTTTTAAATCTATATTTGTTGTGAATGTTGATTTTAGAGTTTGGTAAAATACCAATCCAGTTGCCAAGCAAAAATGGAATACTGCACTTTCAGCCTTGTTAGCCAAATTTATAATCTCATAAAAAGATATAGTTAATTTAATAAAATTTATTTTCCATAAACCTATGATTATGTCATTGTATTGTCATACTTTGGTTCATTATTAGCCAAATGCAGCCGCTCCAGGATGAGTATCGGGCCAGCTGTGCTGTGGTTGCCTGGATTGCCCTTGCTGACACTTGAGAACATCTGATACAACATTAGTTTTGTCCCAGCCCTCAGGAATACTGAATTTCCCTTCGAATATACTATAGAAAGCATCTTCTTATTTTTTTCAGATTTGATTAGGTTCTTTCGTTTTTCTAATGAATTACTCTGTTTTTGCAGGGTTTAAGCTGTTTATTTGAAAAACCCAGTGTGAACCCTAGTATTCTTTCTTTATTTTCGTAATTAAATTACACAGAGTTCATCTCTATAGGTGCCTGTTCTTCTCCAAGTTTAATGACATATTTCTGGCATTCCAAAACATTCAGACATTATAATACATGGAAGGAGTTTTCTGTCATGGCCCACTGACCAGCATGAGAGCAATGTCCTGTCCCTGTTGTATTTAGTGTTTGCAACTGACCGGTCATGCAGAAGGTCCCTTGGACAGCAGCTAAATTCCATGCACTCCACTTATCTGTTCAAGTGAAAGTTTTTCAGTGGGGCAGCTGCACTCGAGCCAAAGTTTCAGAAACCTTCACTGAGCTCATGTGGGTGGTAAAAGACATTATCTTGTATTTCAGTCACCACAAAAAGTATTTATGTCCTGGAGTCGCCATCTACCAAAGCAGCAAACATTTGCATTTGCATTTGCATTTGCATTTGCATTTAGGTTTGTGGCTAAGAAGCAGATGAACCCACCTTTAAAGAATTGTTAATGTAATGTCATAAAGCATTATTAGATACTATGGGATCATAATGGTCTGTGGCTAATAAAAGGCAGCTGTGAGCAAAGAGGCCAAATAGCATTTAATATGTTAGACAGACAATGTTGTGAGTGTGCTGCTGCAGCCAGTCTTAAGTAGTGACAGTGATTCAATCAGACGTAGAGTAGGGGATTGATAATAAATATTAATCCAGATTTTGGCTGCAAAATTTTTTCTTTCATTTTTCTTTGTATAGATGTTACTTTGTGTGCTCCACTGTAGAGGGTAACATGAATTGATGTATCTCTCATGTTAGACTTTATTCACAGAAATCCCTCCTGTGGTGTCATCACAGAAGGCTTCACAAAATTTTGTGAAAGTCTTCTTGGTCTGTGAAGATTTAACTTGCCAGTTCACAGATCCAGCCTGTGGCTTGGTTTGCTGCTGGTGTTGTGCCATTTTCCACCCACACGAGCAAGGGCAAGAATTCTAGCCAGCAGCAGCTAAAATTCACCACAGTGCAGTTTAATCCATACAAAGTGCTCTTGAAGAGTCTACAGATTTAAGAGTGAGAGTCATCACTAATAATTTTGGGATTTATATCTTTGTTGTCAGTTCTCTTCCAGTAATCACTGAATGAGTTATAGGCACCTCTAGAAAGTGATTTATTCTCTCTTAAGATAAGAATCTAAGAAGGGTTTGATGGATCACCTAGAAATGTCGGTCTCAATTTACCCAGAGCCTGGATGGCTAGATTAAGTTTGATATTTGGTTGGTAGGTGGCTAAATTTGTAACCCACAGAGTAGATCAGGTGCACCAGAAGATGAGGTCAAGAAAGCAAGTACAGTTTTAAAGATTTTCCTTAGTAGTACTACACTTTGGAACATAACTAGACAAGACATCTTTATTATGGCATGAAATGAGCAAAGCTCTAGGAAACCAACTCTTAGATGTTGAACAGTGTTACGTCACTAGAACTAGCAGCTGTTTCTTTTTGTGCGTCAGTAATAAAGTACTGCTTGTTTGCACGAGTGCGTCACAACACACTTAGGTTTTCATACACATGTGTACATTGCACGGAAGACACATCATCCACAAGCAATATGCTGTTTCCATTCCAGTGAAAGACAGGAGTTTTTAACAGCGTGATCCAACATATCAGGAGTTTGGAGAGCAAGTGTGAACAAACAGACAACAAAAATTCAGGGACGGTTCCAGTTCTAACATCTGAGGTAGCTATTGAAATTGGAATAGGACTTGGATGCAAGCATTTAATGTCTCTCTCTGGTAAAAAATAAACAGTTTAAAGATATATTCAAAATTCCATCTTAGACAGACTTATAGTTGTATTGCGGAACATTTAAGTAGAAAAGGAAAAGTATATTGTCTCAAAGAGAAAATGTATAGATGTCACGGTTTAAACCCAGCTGGCAACTAAGCACCACAAGGCCACTGGCTCACTCCCATGGGCAGGCAGGTGTTCAGCCATCCCCAGGAAAGGCAGCTCTCCATTGCTCCTTACAGTAACTTGGGAAGACAGACACTGTAACTCTGAATGACCCCTCTTCCTCCTTCTTCCAGCTTTATATGCTGAGCATGACACCACATGGTCTGGGATCTCCCTTTGGTCAGCTGGGGTCAGCTGTCCCTGCTGTGTCCCCTCCCAACTCCATGTGCACCCCCAGCCCATCACTGGCGGGGTGAGAAGTAGCAAAGGCCTTTGGCTCTGTGTAAGCCCTGTTCAGCAGTAACTGAAAAATCCCTGTATTATCAATGCTGTTTCCAGCACAAATCCAAAACAAGGCCCCATACCAGCTACTGTGGAGAAAATTAACTCTACCCTGACCAAAATCAGCACAGCAGTGAAGGAAGATCTGGGTCACGTCCTCTCTGCTTGCTAGTCAGTCCCTCTTCTGGAAGTAACTATTCCTTCTCTTTTGGGCTCTTTAAGCCTTGTACTTCCTCGGCCCTTTTCCAAGTTCCCTAAAAATAATTCTTCTGCTAACACCCATCAACCACAAAATTACAGGAGTATCTTCATCTCCCTGTCTCTGAAAAGGAAAGCAAATGCAACAAAATGTCTGTCTAAAAATCTTATAGGGAGCTATTTTCTGATCCAACAAAACCAAAGTGGAGCTTAGTCTTTTTGCCCTAGTACCTGAAAAAAGTGTAAAAGAAGAGTATGAATGTCTTTATTTAAAATAAAATGGTTTTTAAGCTCTATTTGAGCCCAAAGAAATTCTGGTGGAGTTTCAGAAATAAACTTTGTCTCTGTTTTAATTTTTCTTTTAAAAAAAAAAAAACAATTACTCATCTGAAAATATCTTTTCACCCTTCCTTGGAGTTTTTTTCTTTTGGAATAACTGGAAAAGGTAACAAACAACCTTTTGAAGTTATATAGAAAAGATACCAAGATTTTGAAATCTTTTGAAAGTATATTGTTAATCTCAAGTCAGCCTTCAAAGAGGCAGCATGTCATTACCATATAAAACACAGAAACTGAGAAGTATTTTTGTTTGATTTGGATCCCATCAGAAGCAACAAAGATACTTCCTTTAGTGAGAAGTCACCCCTTAATAAAACACTCAAATGTGAAAATTGTTTTAGATTTTCCACAAGATTTTCCATGTCATTTAGCTTTTTCAGTCTTTAATCTCATAATAAACCAAGCAAATTCTAGAATTGGTGCAGTTAAAAATCTTTATGTTACATGCCTGTATTCCCACATTATCTTCGGCACAGTGGTATATGTAAACAAGAAAAGAATGATTTATAGAAAAAGAAGCAGAAAAATAAATGATGAGCAAAGAGAATGGGAGGGAAGGAGAATTGCCTTCCTGCCTCACTCACATGTCTTGCAAGGATCTGAGATAAGAACCTAGGGAACACGGTTAAGCTGCTCAACCCCTGACCTGCCACTTAGGGACAGGCTACATCTTGCAGGATCATAGTTACTAGGAGCTTAGCCAAGTCAGTGAAAAGGCCTTTAAAAAGTCGATGGACACATATGACAGGATTTCCTGTTTGTTTATTTGTTTTGGCAGTCATCGTTCTTGAATCCTCTGCATATGCAAGGGGAGAAAATGTGTTCCACTCCCTGCTTTCCTCTACAGGCTCTCACACCAATTACCCCTCTCTTGCAGAGAATTGCAGTGCTCCTCTGAGGATTACAAAGCTTAACACTTACCTGCCAGCAGCTGGGATGTGAGGGCCCAGAGGTTGCTAGTGGCTAATAAAGCCAAACTAACAGTTTTAGCCTTTCCAAGGTTGTAGGTTGAGCAAGATCCTTTGGCTTCAAAGCTAACAGGCACTTCACCACATCCATTTCAAATAAGACCTGTCTGTATGTTACAGTCATGTAAGGACTACTGTTTCCCTGAGTTTGGGCAAAGATATCTGTGTTAAACTGATTATTTCCTGTTGGGGTCCATTGCAGAAGATGGCAGCTTCATAAGCATCTCTGAGTGGAATGAACATATGAACTCCTTGTAGAGGTCCAGAGAAGAGCATTCCCCACAAGTGGTATTTTAGCACCCATAAGGCCTACTGAGTGGCCATATATTTATTTTCATGGATGCTGCATTTTGTTTCTATCCTGCAGAGGATTGGATCTGATTGTTAAAAAATTACCACATCTGGGACATGTTCTTAGGCTCCATTCTGCAAATCATTGTCCACCCTTGGATTCAGGAGAGGGCTGAATGAGTTTGCTATGAGGAGTTAGCCTTATGTCCCAAAATGTTCAGTCTCACTGAGGATGTCATATGGTCTGTTTTAGGCATGTGTTTGTGTAAGATACCGAAAATAAATTGAATGGCAAGTGTGTGCCCATGCACACACACACACACACACACACGATGCTCATGCCTCCTTTTCCTTGGGTAGAGTAGTTGGGTTGGCCAAAGCTTACACTTCATTTGCAATTCTGCCACCTCTTAGTGGATGCACTAATTAATTTGTCTCCTATTTTCTGTCTTTGCTGTTCCCTGAGTTCACATGAAATTTGTATTCTCCTATTAAGGAATAGGAAATTTCCAAGTCTACAGGATTTGGAACTGTCTTTTGTAGCTCCACAAGTACTGTGAAAAAGAGTGGAATAAGTGTATCTAAACCTGGCAACAGCATTTTTTCACTACCATAGTCAGACAGAAATGATGTAAAATGTTGGTCTTATCTTGGGTAAATCGGTAACCACGTCCTGGAATGCCCTTATCATGGAAGATATCTTCTTCCTTTCTCTTCCCCATGCCAGTTTACACAAATTCCTCTCCTGGGGCGTGTCTCTTTAAAGAAATTAAGGAACCTGAAATGTATAAATTAGCCTTTTCTCCCTCATAGTTTCACATAATCAAGTATTTGAGGATATCCATTTCGGAGAGCTGAGGTCATCTCAAGACTTCATTGGATATCCTCCCAAATCTATTCCCTTTAGACTTGTTTTCCGAATGAGCTGTTTTGCTCCTGAATCTTGAACTTCTTTTGTACTTTTCCCCACTGACCTCACTGTCTCTTCTTTTTTTTTATCTTCGAGACTAGATAGTATTTCCTCTGGCACAGGGATTTCCAGACTTTTGTTTCGCATGTAATTGTTTGGGTTTTATCTGTGTTGCACTGCAGACCATCTATCTAACTGGTCAGCCAAAGAAACTCTTCCTGAAGAATCCTGTATTTGAAAGTCAGGATGAGTTGGGATAGTTTTATGTCATGTTCTTGTGTCAAGACAGCTGCACAAAATGAGTGATTGTCTTCTCCAATAGTTGCCTCAGCAGTTTTAGACGGTCTTCAGAGTCTGGAGTTTTAGAATACATGTTTACTGAGATTTCCAATTTTTGGAGACAACCTTGTTCTACTAAGAGGGAAGATCTGTTTGAGATTTTTTTCATGTAGACTCTCTCATATATTCTTGTTGTCTGTGTGTGCCTGTACCTAATGTCTGTGTCTACATACAGCTGTCAGTGAGGGAATTTTTCACTGAAAAGAATTCCCTCACCTTTAGGGAAATGATCCTTCACAGGGAATCATTTTCATGTAATATGAATATTTGCCTATGTGTTTTTTACTGCTTATTTTACATTTTTTATTAGAATAGAGGAAGCTTTGAAGCAGTATGTTCTGGTAAGTGTAGTTTCAAAGCTCCACAGTTGATACTCTCTGCCTGGGACATGTATATGCAAAGGGTTATTACACATCTCCATCCCTGGGCCAATGCAGGCCAGCCCTACTACAGCTGGAAGTGCAAATCATGTCCAATACTAGAGAGGGAAACTGTGTCTGCAGAGCTGTTGCTTATGGTAGATTGTACAGCAGCTTTTATGGACCTTAGAAATCACTGTAGGCCATACAGTTGTGTTTTCTTAAATTCATTTTAATAATTAGTTTAACTATATTTAGGTGAGCATGCAGTTGAGAACAGAGTCACAGAATCACAGAATCATTTAGTTTGGACCTCTGAGGTCACTGCATCCAATCTGTGACCGATCACCACCTTGTCAACCAGACCATGGCACTGAGTGCCACGTCCAGGCTTTTCTTACCAGGGCCAGTGACTCCACCACCTCCCTGGGCAGCCCATTCCGAAGTTTCACAATCCTTTCTGTGAAGAAATTTCTCCTGATATCCAACCTGAACCTCTCCTGGAGCATCTTGAGCCATGTCCTCTTGTCCTGTCACTGGTTGCATGGGAGAAGAGGCTGACCTTCACCTGACTGTAACCAGGTGGTTGTAGAACAGGTCAGAAGTATCTTAAAAAGGGTATATTTACTTCCTGATTTGTCATCTCTTTTAATAATCAATGAAAAATAAGCAGTAAACAAAACATGGAGGCAAGCATTTACATGGCATTAAATTCATTCCCTGTGAAGAGTAAGGCCAACACCAGTACCACCATAATTTACACTTCACTTTCCAAATAGTCTGGATGTAGGACTTGGTGTCCACTGAATTCTTCCTGGTCTTTCATTTTTGACTGTAAGTCCTCCTAAAAAAGAGTCAGAAACACAAAAAAGAGCAGACATTAGTAGCATTGATTGCTTGTTATAGAGTTCTGTACTTTAAATAAGTTTATTTTCTATCATAGATATTTCAAGTCATTAGTACTATGTTTTATTGGTTAACTCTTTACCTTTATGGTTTTGGGTTTTTTTGAAACATGCAAATTAATTATGAAAATAATGCTTACATTAAAATACTGCTATTACTGCATCTTACTAATATGCTGGAATAACATTTTTCTTGGGAATCATACAGTTAATTTCACCAAGATAAAAATGGATCTGCTAGACCTTTAGTATGTTTCTTTCAGCAAAAGTTCCCTTTTTCTGTTATCTGTCTATCAAGCTTGAATTAACTGGGAATGTTGTCCTTCAAAAGGTGAAAAAGCAACCTTTTGTGGCACATTAACCATATCCTTGTAAATTAAACTCTTCATGCTTTATTGAATAATGTGTTTTCTTTTTAATATTATAATTGCTGTTTTAAAACAAAGCAAATTTTCTCAAGGGTTATTGCAGCAGATGTACAGTTACTCATAAGGATATGTGGTTTCTCACTGATTCTTGGCACGGGAAAAGAAGAGATACTGGGTTGGTTTTATTGAAAGGAATTTAGACTCTATGTACTTTTGGCCGAAAGACTTTAGTTACAAAACAAAACCCATCCTGTGTTGTCACCACTGTGCTTTGCATTTCTATACTAATTGCTTTCAGCTTGGGTTGTATGATAATACATGTGTTTGATATGTGTGGTTTGTTTGTGTCGACCTCCATTATCCTGTCTCATGTTCTTGGAGTGCCTGAAGTAGTTTCACTAATCTGTCAGCATAGTATGTACTTCTGGATAAATATAGACATGCAGCCACTCTGTGAGTGGTCATCATCATATGCTGAAGCTAAAAATTACCCCTTTGGATGTGGAAAGGCTGAGCTGATCCGCAGGCCTGCTCTAGCTCACACATTGCAGGTCTTCAGCATTTGTCTATTGAAAAGCGATACCAAGAAACCGAAGGAAATGTCTTCCTCACAAGCAGTGAGGAAGTGTGAAACAGGATTATGAAACAACTAATTTATTTTTCAATTTTAGTTAGAAAAGGATTCTAACTTTTCTAACTGAAGGAGTGGAACATTTCAGGTATTCACAGGCTCATGGATATTACAGTAGCATGTTGGAGAAAATCCAGCGTGATCGGCTTTATAAAGGGGCTCGGTAGGTATGAAAATACTGCAAATAGATGTTTGCGTTTGTCTCATTAGCTCGTTCATTGTTGCTAAAGTGTAAATTTGACACAGTTTACTAAAAAGAAATGCAACCTCTGTTTTTTCTGAAAGTCAGTAACTCTTTATGGCTGGAGTTACAGCCAGTGTAGCACAGATTCTTGGCTTGTGCATTATGATCATTCAGTTGTTTCGATTCCTCTTACAGCTTTAAGAAAAATACCTGTGGTGCAGACCAGAGCAGGAGCTCTCTTATGATAATTTGATTTGGTACTCATCCCCAGTATCAGCTTTTGACTGTGTGTTGCACTAAAACTACTGTGCTTTTTTACAACTGTTTTTCTGATCAGGGAAATGATCAATACATGGAAAAATCTAGCAGTGATTTTATGTCAGGAGGCCTTTCTGTGGTGATAGTATATGGTTGTGAGGACAACCATGTGTGATATTTCAGTGATATTTCCATATTTATTCCTTGTCTTTAATTTTTAAAAAATACATAACATTGAGAAAATAATATGGTTATAGCCTGCGCTAAATTAAAATCCTCTGTAGGATAAGACTGTAGTTTGAAATACAGCTTATTACACATTTAGTAGAAAAATAAGGGATCGCGTTGGAAACAAGAAAATGTGCTTCAGACAGAATTACACCCCCAAATGGTACAGACATTTTATAGTTGATAAAGCACGGTTAAACTTTGTTACAGATTTTCGTAGGATAGGAGCTTTAAGTATGTATACAATTTTCTAAACTTGATCTGTAGATTCCCTGCTCTTGCAGAGTCCTTGGGCATCAGGGTTGCCATGGTCTCCTCCATGTGCATCACCATTCATTCTCCTGGGGAATGAGCTACTTTTCTCTAGGTAAAGAGTTTAGCTTAATGCAGTACTTGTGTGGTGACCAGTACCCTAAAATATGCAGACATTCAAACGAAATGCTTCTGTGGTCTGTTCTGGTACTTCTCTTGGTATAACATTTATTATTTCGAAATCAGGCAGTAACAACTAAATTTGTTAAGGAAATCAGTATCTCGGGCTGAGTATAACTCCTTCCTTCCACCCACCACCCTCCAGATATCTTCTGCATGAACCCATACAAACTATATGTGGTGATTTCTCATGTTAAAATTATGCCTTTTATTTAATTTGGGCAGTGTTTCACTGGCATAGATGGCAAAACTGAGCCCATCTTTTTTATTGCAACTTCTAAGGCTCACATTATAATGTGTCTACATAAAGGGACCCACCAGGGATTACTTAAAGGCAGCTATTTCCTAAATTTTGAGTCCTTGATTTCCAGTTTTATGTCTCAGAGGCAACTTTTTTTTAGTGAGTTTTATAGGGCTCTTGGTCTAGGCATAAGAGCTGTATTCCGTTAAAGCTCACACATTATCAGTATAGATGTCAGTGATAGTCTTGTCACTGGGCCAGATTTTTGCAATGCAAATATCAAGCGTATGCAAATGCTGGAGATAATGGAGCTGAAAAGATGCCTTAGAAAGCCAAACCTTGTTATAATAGTTCATGACCAACTCATGATCAACTCCAGACCCTGAAAGTGTTGGCAATGTTAGCTTTCACACTAAAGAAGCTTAAATGGAGTTAACAGCTACAAAATGGTCTTTTAAAAAATTGAACAAAATCAATGTCAAATGTCAGTCATTTCTCTATCTGCTGTAACTGCTGTAGTGATGATAGATGTTAACCCCCAGGATATGCGTTTCCTGTATTTGGGGAAAGGCTGTACAGTTGTCTGTTTCTGAGAAGAGCTAGAATAAAAATTTTCAGTGCACTGGCAAATCTCACAGATAATTGCATTTCTCTATTACAGGGTGCAAATAAGTGATCTTTCAGTTAGATGTCTGGGAAAAAAAAATTAAATCCGCCTGTATCACAAACCTAACAGAATCATTGTTAAAAGGCTTCCTAATAACAATGACCGTGTGGATTTAAATTCCAGTCTCAGAATCGTGGCTGAATGCCACAGTGATTGAAGATTAGGGTGGCAGCTCCCAGGTAGCATGGCTAAGGTTTTTTAAACTTAGTTTCGCCAGGATGTGAAGCGCACCTGATCTCACACGCCGCCTGCGTGCCTGCCTGCCTCCCTTGAATCCCCCCTATGTTTTCAGCTTAGTAGCCAGGTTTAAAGTAGAATTGCCGGAGGAACAGAAGGCAAGTTTGTGTTTGATTAGGTTGCCGCAGATTCCTTCCTGGCCCCGGCGGCGGGCGGCCCGGGCCGGCGGTGTTGTGCTTGGCAGGGGCCGGCTGGCGAGCAGCCCTCCCGGCCCAGCCCGGGCACAGCGCTCGGCACGGAGCCTGGGAACGGCGCGGGCAGCTCGGCGCGGTGGCACTGCGAAGGACGGGGCTCTCGCTGCACAAAGGACACAAATCCTTAAGAAAATTGGTTTCACTGCTCACCAAAAAATTTTCCTGACTGAGCGTTTGGAGATCAAGCTGATTTTCATGGGTAGATGTAAGCCAGTCAAAACCACACATTTGGCAAATATATTCCTAATTGTAAAAATATTGTCTGACTCCGTCCTAAAGCTATTTGTGGAGAGATTTCCACTGCCTAGTGTATTTGATAGTCCATAAAAATTTGCTTCTGATCCTTTGCATCCCACTGTCTTCATGTTTAAATTTTAAGAGAGCCTAGGTGGTGACAGAAGAGCAGTAGCACTTACGCTCTTCTCTGGTGGCTCTTTTTTTTCAGTACTTTGAAGTAGATTATTATTGAGAACAACGGCGTATTTTTAGAACAAGTTTTGTGTAATATAAATGTAGGACTGCTTTATACACTTTGTTTTTTGCAAAGAGTCATAATGCCAGGAAGATTCCATGATAATGCTTTTGCCCTCAAAAAATCAAGTGAAACTTTGCAGGAAACAAATCTAGCAGGAAACATCTGTCACAGTGGGAGAAGTGCTGCTGCTGTGCTGAAGAGTGATGCTGTACCTTTTCAGTCAGGGGTTATTTTCAAAGAAAAGTATAGATGTGTTACACTTGCAGAATAATAGCTACGTGAAGAGAAGCATTTCTATCTTCTATTGTAGTCCTATAGGAACTTCTAAACTGATTTTTCTAATGGAAAACATGTTCTCTTTTCTCCAGTGGATCCTTTTTTATTTTTCAGTGTGTGATTTTGGGTTCTGATTCTGCCACATTTTAAATATTCTCAAACCATAAACTTTCCTGTTTTAAATTTATTTTTTGTTTTTGTTCAGCAGTGAAGTGTTAAAGTACATAGGAAAGGTCAAAAATCTCATTTCTTCTTAAAACACTCATATATTACTAATAATAGACAATTAATTTCAGTAGGAGTTGCAATTCTTTTCCTTAAAGGAAAAGGCTAAAGGTATTAGATGTGAGGCAGCCATCATTGTAGTTCATTCTTCTTTCTCTCTTTCTTTCTTTGCAACTTGGATTCGACATATAATGTAACGCTCTGGAGTGCAATGCTGTGGGGAAGTGCTGTAATGGTTTTACTTCACAATATTTCCGTGGTTTATATTGCATTAAAACATCTCTGTCCCAGTCACCAGTACTGCTCGTGGGCACTGCGACACTTGTGTTACATTCAGAGTGGATAATGGCTGGTCTTGCCAGTGTTGCTTAATTTGCTACTTTTAAAGTCTCTGGCAAAACTAAGAGAGAGATGGTGCTACCAGTACCTGCCAGAAGATCAAACGTGACTTTTATTGCCAGTAAGAGCTGAGCCCTGAGGATTTTAGTTTGGAAATTTCATGTGTAAAATGGTAACGTTTGAGGTGCTTCAATTTATTTTTCCTTCATTCACAGAAAAACAGAAAGTAGAGCTTAGTCTAGTATACAATATCTTGATACTCGTTATGCGGATTTCAATCGCAGGGTAATTTACATTGGAAGGTATCCCTGGTGGATGATTAATCCAACCTCAACTTGCTCACCAGCTAGGGAAGGTTTCTCAGGACCTTGTCCCATCAAGTTTCAGGTGTCTCCAACAATGGAGTTTCTGCTGTATCTCTGGACAACATGTATCAGTGTTTGATCAGCCCTTCACAGTGGAATTTCCATTTATCTAATTGAAATTTCCCACGTTCAAAGTACTGTCTGTTGCCGCTTGTCCTGTCATCCTGTGCTCAAAGAAGAGTCTAGTTCTGTGGCATCTTTGCTATACTCCATTAGGTGGCTAAAGAGTGCAATAAGATTCTCTTCTCAAGGTTGAATCAGTCCAGCACTCTCAGCCTTTACTAATCTAGCGAGGCTCAGACCATCTTCATGGTCCTCTCCTGGCCTTGCTTCAGAATAGCAATGTCATTCTGGTATGGGAGAGCACAAAACTGAACACAACGCACCAGGTGCAATCTCGAAAGTGCCGAGTGGAACTGTAGGGTTTGGTACTTTTAGGAAAGCTAGCACATAATTAATATTTTTTGGCCATGGAAAACATTCCATGTCTGACTCTTTGTGTAAGATTTATACTGGTAACATGTATATTGTTTTTTGAGTCATTCTTGACTGACCTCAAAATAAAGTACAGGAGAATAAGACCCTTTACAATTCACCATAGTCAAAAGACCAGACTCCTGACTTTTGCTAGGCTAAGCCAGTTTGAATAGCTATAAAGGATAGATTTTTATTACTTGACAACTGAGTTACAGGTCTGAACTGCACACAGAAGATAAGAAATGAGGATGTTGTTCAAACAGTTAGGTGTCAGCAAGTCTTACCATATTAAAAAAAAAGAGGATTGAGTATGCACTGCATAGTGAACACCACTCAATTTTAATATAAAATATTTATTCTTTGATTTCTTCTTCCAGTTAGATAATGTGTATTTTACCTATGGTACCATGGAAGGTTTATTTATGTGTTGTGTATTTCTTTGATTAGCAGCTAGTCTCCAGTTTTACTTTGACAGTGTAGTGATCTGTTGAGGTGCTCTGTGAAAGTTAAAGCGTGTTGAATTACCCAAAAGTAAATGTGTCTTTTCTACATTTCAGCTTCTCCAGTTGGTAACGGATATATCAAGCCACCTGTCCCACCTGTTTCTGGTACCCAGAGAGAAAAAGGACCTCCAGCCATGCTGCCCATCAGCATCGACCCAGACAGTAAACCAGGCGAATATGTCCTGAAGAGCTTGTTTGTTAACTTCACTACTCTGGCTGAACGCAAGATTCGCATCATCATGGCAGAACCTCTTGTGAGTAAAAGGAAACTCTGTGTATATACATATACTGTGCTTTGAATTTATTTTAAAATCAGGCTTGCTTGCTGTGCAATGAAGAATATTTTGCTTGTAATCTGCGTTGGAGTTTGATAGTGTTTCCCAAACTGCAAGATATGCTGCTATAGCAGTTAGAACATTGTGGGAGAGGGCAGAGGTATGCAAGATATGCCAAAGGGGTGACATGAAAGGGAATTAATATTTAATTTCTGTTTGCAATATGGGCACATGTAAATGGGATTGAGAGGCAGAAGGGGTGTCAACCAGCATAGGTTTCACAGCTGGGAGAGCAGTCACTTGAGTCAAAATACTTTAGAAAGTGCTGAAATATGATAAAAGCAGTATTTCTGAACATTACGGGTTTTCAGCTCAAACATGAAAATGGCTTCCACTGCTGGCTCCTCTTTCAGTTCTGATAGTCGTGGATTTCATAATTTAACAAAGGGCTATGGCACCTATTTTCCAGATGTGAAAAAGCATGCAGCATTTGAAAAAGGAGTTACATTACCAGGTCTTGCACAGTGGCAGAGCCATTGCTATTTGTATTTTAGGCAAATTTAACACGCAAGTATGTCTGTTACAATTTGTCTTATGTAACTGAACTTCCAGGACTCTACTAGTTTAACTTGAGAATACATTTTATATACATTTTTGCTATTTTGATTAAGGAGGAATATTTCTATAACTTATATTTTAGTTCTGATGAGGTAAAAAAAAACTTCAAGACCTAAAAATAACTAGAAATCTCTACTTCTGTACTGTAAGGGAATTTTTATAAAATCTTAAAATGTTTTTGTTATGAAGTCCAATGTAGAATACTTAGTTCAGTTCCCCATTTTTAGGTCTGGATATTTTGAGGGGCAAAATTAAAATTTCCTTTATTCTGATGGCATCTGTTTAGCTTTGATTTAGATTCAGAAGCATTTGATGCTTGGAAAGTTTTACCAGGCTTTCTTCTGAAACATTAGGTAGATGCAAGATGACAGAACTATCTTACATAATTTGGAAATAACACCAAAAAAAGCTAACAGTAAAGAATATTTTGACAAAAATCCAGTTTTTTCTTCTTTGATGGGTCCCCTCCAAATCACAAAAAGTAGAATAAACTGACAGTCATAGTGCAGGTCCTTTTAAAAATAAAATACCAGCAGCTATTTATTACCATCTAGTCTTCATGTGATGCACAGTGAACGTCTTTAAAATTTTAAAACAAAATGTGTATAACATTACTTGACAAGAGCAGGAAAACAAGGAGAAGACCAGGACCGAGGATATAATTTCCTTGCAGCACCTTTGTTACTCTTAAACACGAGCCTCTGCATTTTCATATAAGATTTCAGGCATGGATTTATTCCCATTTCACCTCGTGTTAAGATGATTTTGAGTTGCTGTGCGGTAATATGTTGTTTTTGTCACAGAAACTATTATTATCTGAATCTTGATCTTATTCTAGAGGTTGTTCGATGGAATTTTATTTGGTAAATTCAATGTAGAATGTAAAAGTGTGACAGGAGATTGGAATGTCACCTTCTTCTTGTCATCATTTTCAGAACGTATTTTTTACAGGGGTCTGACCATGAGACACTAACAATAATTCAATTACATACTCACATCTCATTAGTACTAATAAAACTTACAAGTCATGGCATGCTGCTATTTGAAGTTGGCTGTGACCAATGAGTAAGCAGGATTCTGTAGACATTCAGTCAAAATGATCTTGAAATAATTAGGTTGTAATGAAAGAAGTGACAAGGGAAAATGACAAAAATTGCTCTCGAGTAACAGCTAAGAATTTAAGTCTACCCTTTTTGTGAGGTAGCTGCTGGACGTTTAGCAGCTTTGTTCCCACATTTCACACTACTGATTAGAATTGTGACCAGGAAGTCCCAGGGATTTGGGAGACCAAGTTTATAAATTGATGGTGAAAAGCTACCTTTTGGCCTTTTTTCACAATAGGTAGTCAGATGGTGAGCTCTTTGAAAAGTCTGTTCTAATTAAACTCAAATGTGCTTCAAAGAAAGTCAAATTTACAAAGTACTCAATACTGAGATATTTCTACTTTGAATTCTTGTCATTACAAGATATGACAGTTTAATTTTATAATGAGTGATGAATACTTAAGATATCTTTTAGAGAAGCTAAAATGATCTGTTTACAGTGTTGCCTTTTCATCTCTCTTATCACAAAGTCTAGCTCACATTGACGCTCTGAAGTTTCTATGGTTAAATTAAATACTTTCTTATACCTTTTTTACCTAAATAATTCTTTTCATACAGACATTTTGCCTGCTTATACTTTCTGATTATCATTACTGGGTTTTTTAATGAATTTTTCTCTCAGTTTCTTTGGGTTCCATATGCCTGTGTGATATGTCCATCTCTTTCTTTTGTGATGTACACAGAGCCTGAGTGTAAATTAGTGTTCTGACAACTATGTTGGACAGCCATGTTTGTGTCACACCATGAGTTGCAGATACTAGAAAGACACTAGAAATTTTTGCTACTTTCTAGGGCATCGGTGAAGGGCCCAGCACCCACTCCTTCCTGCAGCCCCATGAAGTCTCATCTGGGATAGCAATATCCCGATGGCAGAGAGAGCAGAGGGCATTGTCACCTACTCCTCCTGCTGCCTTGGCTGGCAACTGAGTATCATTTGACATTTTGGTTACTGGATCTGGCAGTGATCATGATAAAAAATGCACTCCCCAGTTAATATATTTTCTAGGCATGAGTATAATGTCAACTACCCACTGCTAAGTCTTTAACAAGTTAAAATGGAAAACTTTTGTTTCCAGATTTGATATTTTTTAACTTTGTCTGCAGAATATTTTATTCAGAATTTCAGGTCAATTTTTCCCCTTTTTAGGATCTCTGATATGTAAAAAACCAATTCAATAATTATACTAAGTTGACAATCATGTGACTCATTTTTAATGATTAACTACTGTACCCAGATTGTCAAATTATATTAATCCAAATTAAAAGTATTTGACAGCAGACTTAATTAAAGTGGATTGTCCAGTTTATAAAATTTAATTCCCATAAATGAAATGTAAATAATTTTTCTTGATAATCTTTAATAATTTCCTGCTTCTTTTCTGTAGATAATTGTTCTTATTTGTAGCAAATATTAAGATTTTATTCCACAGACCTTTTTTCACAGCTGATTTAATTCATATTTAATTCTTATCATTTTATATTCTAAATCTTCTCTGCATTGCTTCACTTACAAACACAATCTGATATTTTACTACTGCTGATTTTTTTCAAGCAGTGATGACCTTGAAATGAAGCTAGAAAGAGGAAGCCAGGGAAATATTCTTGCCAGTTCAAATGAAAGAATATGTTTCATAGCCCTGGAAGGAGAAAGCCCATAAAACAGTTTCCTTTTTAGGACTGTAGATTATCACTTTGGGTAATAATTCATCCTGTGCATACAGAGCAGGCTGATCTTTAAATACGGCTTTCAGCAGTACTTACACACAGCTGTAGACATTGATAAAACATAGGGAGCTACAGGCATTGACAGTTGTTAATGGTTAATTTAGCTGTTGGTAAACTTTCATTATGCTTTTCTCCTGCAAGCATCTTCTTTTACTGAGCTCGTCTAAATTCAGTATCTCTCTGAATACTGAACTCAAGAACAGAATTTACTCATTATAGGATTGGGACTATAAGCACATTCCTGTGTTCTGCATGTAACTTTTTCCTTTTATTAGGCAGGTTTCATCTCACCATTAGAAAAAACCTTGAAAGGAGTGATGTGGTTGATACTAGTGTATTTATTACTTCCATTTCATTAGAAGCTTGAAGACATTAAAATAGAGGTCTATTTCAGAACAGGGCTGGTGATTACAGCCAAGCAGATGGTTAGGAAGACTTTGGAAAAAAGGAAAGAATAAGGCAAATTGCAGAGACTGACCAACCAACATGTATAATGGCACTGGTTTCTGATAAGCTTCAGTCTAGGATTCACTTTCTCTAGGCAAGAGAAGAATATGCTAAGAACAGATGTGGGAGAAAAAGAAGTTGTTTTTTTGTTTTCTGAGGACTGGGCTGTGGTAACTGGTAAGATTTATGGGAGCTATGGTAGTACCACGCAGTTTTATCCCACAGCTGTAATGTAGAATTTTCTGGTTTACATGGACTAAAACTTCAGCTGCATCACACGAGGTGACAGCTGCTTGGTCGTCACCTGTAGTGAGACACACTACCATTACACACATTTTACATTTGAAATCTTCATTAATAGTTTGGCATGCACAGGGACTTTGGACTCCTGTTTGTTCACGGTGAATAGATAGTAGTGTCTGTAAGGAACAAGTCATTTCCTGGAAGGAAAAGAGGAAAGGCAAGCTGCCTTGCTCTGTTCTAGCTATTCACTGAGTATATGTATGGCCAGACAAACTGACAATAACACAACTTTATTTGAATACCTATATGCAAGTATATATTGAAAATTCTGTTCTCTTTTCTCATACAGAAACTGTCTCCCTAGGATGTTTCTCTAGAAATGCCTCAAGCATGCCAGCTTCCCATTGTCATCTGTCCCTATCCACCTCTGTGTCACTGAAAGATTATGCCAATGATTGTTAATCTTTTATTCCATGAGTGTTTGTGCTAGTTAAGATTTTGTAAAGCATGTGGCAGTCCGTCCCAGCTCTAAGGACCTCATCATTCATATACCATAACTCTGTCTAAATGTCTCATAATTCTTTATTTCTACTGTATTATTTATTTAGCATTTAAATGATAGAAATAAATAATATTATAGTAGCTTTTTTAGACCTAGTTGTGACAAATAATGTGTAGGTCATTAAGAATAATTATTCTTAATTATTCTTTCAATAATTGTTTCTGAAGGACTTAAGATGCTTCTTTATGAAATTCTGCCTCACTTTATGAGACTGTGCTGAGGACTGTTCTCTTACCTCCTCATAAGAAAGTGAAAGCATCTTCACAACATCTTACTTTAACTACTCAGTATGTAACCTGAACATATATGATCCTTTCGTTGTATGGAGCCTCACAGATCTGTTACAGTGGGTGTGTTAAGTGGCTTGTTGAATGTGCAGATCTGTGTCAGTCTGTCAGTCAGAACTGTCATAGGACAGTCTGGAGGACTGAGAACAGTCGTTCACCTCAGGAGAGGGTCTGTCTGTCTCCTAGTGCTCCCAGAAAGTGTCAGCTCAGCAGAGTTCCTTTCCTGCAAGTCATTGACTGGATCCTGGGTCAACTTTTTAGACTAGTAGTTGGTCTCAGTATTTTATTCAACTTCTAGCCATATCTAAGGACTTCTTGTTGTCCAGACAAGTTGTAAGTGCCCAATCCCTAGAAGTATTCAAGACCAGAATAGAGCAATCTGATCTAGTGAAAAGTGACCCTGCCCATGGCAGGGTGCTTGGAGTTCCATGATCTTTAAGGTCCTTCCAACTCAAACCATTCCATGATTCTATGATTCTAAGTTTAATTTCTGTGTGGATTGTCCCCTTGGTTCTGTTTCCTTTTACTCAGACTTTCCAGCAGCTAACTTCTCCGTTTCAAGAAATGAATTAAGAAGAACAATGGTCTCAGTCATCACTCTTCCCTCCTTCACTAATCAACTTTCCTTGGGAGTTCACTGGCTTTCCAAGTATAGCCCAGTCCACCGGTGATAATGAAGCCCAGGCTCTGCCAGATCAGTGTGTTCTTTTCCCCGGCAGAAGGAAAGGCAGCTAAGCCTGGGAGATCTCTTCAATGAAATAAGCAAGCTCTACTCATGAATTCAAAGGATGTGAAGGCAGAAAATGTTAGGAAAGATGGAGAGCAATCATATATAACAAAGACAATGGCATAAAGATCTTTCACTTCTACTTATCACCTCAGATATAATATCCTCTTCCAGTCGTCTCAATGGGTATCTCAGGCTGAGACCTGTAGCAGAAGCCAGGCACCGAACAGTATAGAGCTAGTGTGGCTAATCTTGAACCTCAGGACAATTATCTTCCAGAAAAACCTAGAAAGGTTTGTGTGATTGAAGCAGTGGCAGCAGACCAGATATCTTCTGTGTGTTTCACAGGGACATCGTAGAATTGAAACACAGAAGTTGAGGGAAAGGAGTATGAAGGATGCAGCTGGGAAAAAAGAATTAGAGGAAGAGACAAATGTAGGGTTTCAGAAGTAATCATAGGGAGTGCAGACGAGCAGAGAGAGGATGCAGTGTGGTCTGATTCCAACATCCCTACGAGACTGAGGGGAAAACTTCATGCCATTTTAGCAAGTCAAGAAGCAATCAGACACATTTTTGCATAGACATTGGCATTGTCATTTGCACTTAGAAACAGGTCCATAGAAACACTCACATATTTCAGAGTCTGGCAGTGTCAACAGGCACTTTCTCAGTGCTCTTGGGGTTTCCATGGCTGAGTGTGTGGGCAGAATGCTGCTTGAGACATGAGCAGAGCTCATTCCAGTGGCAAGACTCTCCAGGATGCTCGCTGTCCCTTGGCCTCATTACTGCATGGATACAGTTGGAGGATGGTCAATGGCACATACAGTGGTTCAAATCACTAAGAGAATTTAACATTGCCAGACAGGTTCAATCCAAGGCCACCGAGGCTGTCACACTACATCACATGTTGGCCAATGATTGCAAATATAGCAGAGAACCTACCACATGCCCTTAATCTCATTTTTGTGTCATTTAGGGATATTGGTTATTACCACTCTCCAGAAAATGAAAGTCCTACTACAGTCATTTCAGGCCAGTCTTATCACGAGTCTGTCACCATGAAGGACAGAAGAAAATCAAGTATACACTTTGGTAGCATTCTTGCTAGATAAGTAGCAATTCAATTAAGGGGTATCTTCCCATGACTTCACAATAGCTTCATCCTTTGCTTGCTTTCAGAGTCACTTTTGAAGTCGATGAGGTACTGCTTAATTTATGTGCTGTTTTCTGGGCTTGAATCTGGCATGGCACAGTTTATACATCAGACAGTTTGAATTATGCCATATTTGACCCTGCATATCTGGTGGCATGAGAAATATGAGAAAACTTGAAATACTTCACGTAACTACCTTCCCAAATTGGAAATCCACCCAATAAGGTCTTGTTTCACTAGCTGGGCATGCAGTACATGTGGAAGATACGGCTTTTACAGCCAACATGCTTGTAGCAAGAGAGCAGTGCAGGCTGACCTTAGTTCTGCAAGGACACCTGGCATCCTCCTTGAAAGTCTGTCAAATCAGTACCAGTAACCAGGAGAAAAAGGCTTCAGCTCAAATCACCTGGGGACACATCTCATATGGTGCAGTTACAACCTTTGAAATAAACACATAGCCAAGAAAGCCCCAAGTAAAGGAATTTTAAAGAAAACTACTGGCAGGAGTTCTCAAGTTCACTTTAAAAATATACTTTCCTCATCTCTTGTTCTGTTCTGTGAGAACAGGTGCACAGTTGGTGACAATAAGTACCTACCTGATGTTAAAGCAGCAGTGGACATCAGACAGCAGACCATGGCTGGGGTCATTTGTTGTCCTTTATTACTCCCAGCTGCCTGGGTCTAAAGACAAGTGTGGTTCTTCTTTACAGAGATCTCTGCTGTGCCTGGAGCAGCCCTGCAATTTCAACTCTAAATTTATTCAAATCAACTGATAAGGGCTTCCTATAGGCTTTATTAAATTAAGTCACATTATTCTGAGTGGGTAACCAGTGGTCAGGGCCCTAAGGGCACTGGTAAGCCTTAATGGCCTCCTCTGAGTCTCACCCACACCTGCCCACAGGCCAGGACCCATTCCCAGGTTTTGGAGCCATTAGTCCCTGCCACAACAGGGCTGGTCTCCCACTCCCACAGCCCTGCCCCCTCCCCATGGGCCTTGCTGAGCCAGGTCCACCCATATAAAATACATTGAAAGAAGGAGCCCCATCCACTGCTCGGAACACAGAGATCCTCTACATCCTCGTAGCATTGCTCTCACCATGGGCAGGAAGTTTGACTGATGGTGAGGACAGCGCTCTCATAATAACTCAGGGAACCTGTTGAGCTCAGGAGGGATGCTGTGCTTTCCCCATTCTTGGCAGGGAAGAATAGCTTCCTGCATTTTTCTACCATGTACTTCCTTCTTGCTCAGAAGAAATATCTTTGCTCATCATAAATCAGTTGGTGTAAAATTCTTTGCATATAGGACTGAGGTGTCAGTTAAATTTCCATTTGGGAAACAAAGATGTACCCAATGATACGTAAAGGTCAGGGAAGAGCATCCTCTCAGCCTCTTCACCAGCTCTCAAATTAATGTTAGGATGAAAGAGAGGGAGCAGCACTATGCAAGTTAGACGCTTTTGACTGCAGTGACTTTGTCTCCTAAAGCTATTTAATTCACCAGAATCTTTCAGTGTTTCTATTTCACAGAAGTCTACTGTCATGAAAACCTCTTCATATAAGTAATCACTATATGCATGCCTTTGTATTATTTATTTTAAATATATATATTGGCTGATGAAGATCACATAGCTGAAGAACCTTAATAAAGAGTTGGAACAAGACCTTGAATAGCAGTTTCATGCAAAAGTCTTAGCATAGATTTGGAAGTCTAGGTCTCCATCATCTATTGTTCTTATTGTTACATGGAAATCACTCTATCAAATTTTTTTTTTGAGCATCGTGCTTATTCCAGCAGGCTCATAAGTGAAAGATCTTGGACTCTCATACTGCATCCTATGACATCACTCTTGACTGAGGCCTTATACATTCCCTGGCCTAGCAAATTCAGCTCCAATCACCAAAATTTTATCTTCTTATATTGGATTTTTTAGGTTAGAATCACACAATCTACTAACACAGGTCTGTGATGGACTTATGGTATCAACATTAAGTGCCCACGCTTTGTCTCCAGATGCTCTTTTTAAATTTATCATACTTGCAGGTTGTAAAATCTACCTCTTTTTCTGTACACTGTAGTATTGGAATAAATAGAATCAGGGAAAAGCAAGGGATAGTGTTATAATACTATCCAGGAGGATCCTATTAGACAGAGGATTTTGATGTGTTCATTAAGTTACAATTTTGAAAAGGCATTCCTATTAAAACAAAGCTCTGAAAACAAACAGCCAACAAAATTTCCTTTCTCACTTGTGCTAGAGCGTACCTCAAATCTCAGTAAAGTTATCCCTAGTACTCTTTTCAACTTACAGGTCTCACAAAAGCATGTGTTTAAAATATTTCTTTCAGAACTGGTCCACTAGTATCTATCAGCTTTTTTGGGCCTAAAATATGGTAGTAAAAGAAACGTTTTACTTCCTGCCTACAATTAAGCATCTTACTTTGCAATGGAAAATAGAAATGCTGACAGTAGTAGGTTTGTTGTTTGGATTTCTTGGGGTTTTTTTGTTTGGGTTGTTGTTTTTTGGCATTGGTTTGTTTGTTTGTTGGTTGGTTGTTTGGTTTGGTTTGGTTTGGTTTGGTTTGGTTTGGTTTGGTTTTTTGGGTTTTTTTTGCTGTTACCTGTGTATCTGTAACAGCATTTGACCTTTGGTTAAAGTTTGCAACTGTTTATTGTCAACACTGAGCTGAGGGCATGTCTGGGAATTTTTGTACTGTTCAGGTAAGAATGTTAGAGTTATTGAGTTGTTTGCTCAAGGTTAGTGCAAGAAAACTTGTTTTTGTTTGTTGGGAGTTGGTTTGGGTTTTTTTACATTCCGTGTTATCTTGGGAAAGTTGCAGTGCTAATTTTAGTGCTGTGCATCCAATAGCAATCTCTGGTTCAGTGGGTTTGCTTCTCTATTCAGGCTGCTTGAAATTTACTTCCGTAGAGTATTCATTCTGAAAATCAATTCAATATTTTTTCGGCCTGTTTGGCCATTTTTTTCTGACATACCAGTGACTTCAGACTAAACACTCACATGACCAAAATTTCTGTGTCCACGTTTTAGTTTTCTTGGTAGACAGCCTAGGTAAAAGATGCCTTTTGCAGAGAATGTGGTGATCAGACAAAAATGAGCCTGCAATACCTGATGTGATGACATAGTCTATCATCGAATCAGAACAGGGCATGACGAGGATACTGAAGAGCCAGAGGCAGGGAGTGAAAACCTGTATTTGAAGCTGCACTGATGTTTTCCTGCATTTTTGTATTCAGTAGTACTGGGCACATCCTTTTCCACACGAATGAAACAGAAGAGCTGTTACAAAAAAACCTGAAGCAATTACATGAAGAAAATAGACTCAGTAATACTGAGTTTGTCTTTTAAACATGCACCTTTCATTATTTTTGTGCATTAACTGTAATGACAAGTAGGTTTTTGACCTGAGCTTGTTAAATAAATTTTATTTGGCGATGTAGCATATTTTTACATATATTTCATGGCCACTTGAAATACGCTTATTTCCACCATATGAAGTACCACGTACAATTAGAATTGCTTTTTTACTCAATTTTCATCAGTTAAATGAAGTCCATCACAGTTTTTGTTAACATTTTGTGTATCTGTAATTTTGTCTTATGCAAAGTTGTGGTGTTTCCTTGAAGCTGTATTATCGTATCTTTTTTATTATGTTTGCCTTTAGAATTTCCAGTTGGTGGATGCTTAGAATTTCAAAGGTTAATAAGGGAAATCTCCTTTTCTGCTTATTTTACTCTCTGCATACCATGGTCACTGACACAGTTTCTTATAAGAAGTGTCTAGCAGCTAATTGATGCTAAGAGAAGTCAAAGATTCTGTTGTCATCCACTGAACAGGCAGTTGGTGTGTTTATGCATGAGGACCTGCTGACTTGCAAAGAATGGTTAATGGAAGCAGGACACTAATTTGCCTGTTTCATAGAACTTGCAGGTGGGAGTCATTTGGGAGACTATCAGAGTAAACAGATTATCCTTTTCAGACAAACAGCTTGGCTCTCTTAATTGCATAGGTATAAATTAATTAGACTCCCTGGGGTGATGGTGGGAATTCCCAAACAGTAAAAAGGTGTGTAAGAGATGAAAATTACTTCCTGAGAAGTTCAGAGCTGTTTTCGGTACAAGAGCTGTTTTTGTGGGACCACAGACTGTTCCATGTCCATTTTTGAAAGGGCCAAAGGGAAGTAAATACTCTCAGAGATCCATTCTGGGAGGGAGGAGGCAGGAGCACGCAGCTGGAGTGGAGAACATGGGCTACGGATTGACAGCGATGCGTTTTCCTGGTTTTGGATGTACAAAATAATCAATGGCCAAAAAAAATAATTGGCATGTTTTGTAGCAAACCTTTTCCTACAAATACCAGTTCTCTTTCCTGCTGAAAAGTATTTAAGACAGAGATGTTCCTTTGGGGGAAAGAGGGTCGATGGGGTGATTCATCATAAGAAGAAAGAATTACACTTGGGGATTTTTCGGCTCTTAAGATTGTGCTTACATGCATTTTATGTATACTGTAGCTGTAGAAGTTGAATGTGGTCTATGTCTACTCCATTTTACATGAAAAGGTCCATTCTTCTTTCTGTTTGGTGAGTCTTCCACCCCAGCAGAGCACTCAGTAGAGTATGTCTGGCTGCTTTTTAGTGTGCAGTGCAAAAGTTAAAATTTGTGTAAAAACGTCCTTTCACCATGCTTTTAGGAAAAAAACAAACAAACAAGCAAACAAAGGGTTTTATCTCAGACAGTAGTACAGTAGCCTGTCACAGTTCAGTAGGAAAAACAGGCCTAATGGTTGCTGAGATTAGAAATAGCTTTAAGGAGTATTATATATCATTATAACATGGTGACATAGTGAAGCTTAATAGGCACTACAACATCCTTTTGTTTTTATGTTTCCCTGAACACTCAGTTCTGTGACAGGTGGCTATTCCTGTGTAAATTTACCCAATTATATTTGTGTAGCAGCCCTGAAAAAGCCTTAATATATTAACCATTAAAAGTCACTGACAGTCTTTGGAGAAATGTTTTAGCGTGCCTCTGTGTAGAGAGGGTTTGAATGATATGTTGGTTTTTAGGTAATTTATAAATATTTTATGTAGTTGAGACACGCAAATATGATAAAATACGCGTTTGCCATTGCATAGTTAACATATTCTGTTTTATTATGTTCTATTTATGTTTTCCCAAGAGCAATGAGAGAGAGGAAGGAAGTTAAGTTTTAGTTGAGCATTTTGTTTTGTAGGCATTGGCGACACAAAACGTTTAGCTGGTTTTATTGAAAAACAATAGTTTCAAATATCAAATTGCCTTTACTGCTTATCTCTAATGTGTTTATATCACGGGAGTTTCCAGCATGAACAAATACAGAGTATGCAATTGAAGGCAGCACTTCAAACAAGAAGGATGTTTAGCTTAGTGATTAAAAATGGAAATGTTACTACTGAGAATCCATTCTTCTAAAATTTTCTGATGTTTTTTGATAGTTCAGTGAGCTATGGGCCCTTCCATATTAATCAAAATTTTCTTTATTCGTATTTTGTTTTTGTAGGCTTTGGCTCCAAACTCAGCCTACCTATTCATCTAAGATTTGGAAGACGTTTCTGTAGAATGTAAAAAATCGTCAGAGACTCAAATAAGTGAGCTTGTAATATAAAAAGGCCTCTTTGCCATTCCTGAGTTGAGTGGTTAAGAAAGTAAATTGAAGTGAACTGGTACCGTGAGGCTAGAAAACAGTTTTAGGATTTTTTGACAACTAATTAAGTGTACCTCCAGGGTAAATAGACTACTATGGAATCTATTGCCCAGAGACAGTTTCATATTATTATGCATTTTAACCTTTCTTTGCAAGTCCCAAACCTGTGGTATGCAGTGAAGACACGTACCATGAGTATAAATATATTTTGTGTAGTATCTGCCAAAGCAACAATGAAGCATAAAATGAAATGTTAAGATTTGTAAGGGTATTAGAACTAAGTGAATAGAATAGGCAAGTTGTTTATAGTAGATGAAAAGAAATTATTTATTGCATAAAGAAAAATTGCTGTTTTCAAAGGACACTGGAAGTACCTGCATGTAACTGAGCTGCCTTTGAATTTACTCAGTAATGTCTCCCTGACATGGTCAGTTGTTTCTCTTATCGTGCAAGCAGCCATCCTTTTATATTTTTTGAGTGCTTAGACAACAAAACCCCCCATTTTTATGTGGCCCTTCATCTTTATTCAGTTCTTTATCTATTCAGCACTCGGCATTAGTAATAAGTAGTAATGACTTCTACGCTGAGTTCTCTCAAGCCTCCAAGCCCCATGTACAGTCTTGTATGGCTGCTGCCGCTCACTTCGGGGGTACAGTGAGTGGCTCTGGTGTGGGCACCCCACAGCCAGAACTGGAAGGGTGTGTGCAAAGACTCTTGTCTCCCCAGGGTCAGGTTGGGTCCTGACACCGTGGCTGCAGGCAGCACAAGTGGCAGCGCCGTCCTTGGAAAGAGTCAAGGCAGAAGCAGCAGCAGCAGCAGCCCAAACAGGGGCATGACGAAGAGGCAGAGACAGCTGCAGCAGCAGCTGCTGCCTGGCAGGACTGTGAGGGGAAGGGAACAGCGGGAACAGCAGTAGGTGCAGGGTGGGATGAGGGGAGGAAAAAGGCCTCAACTGAAGCCCTAAACTGGAGACATTGAGAAGTTATGGCAGCAGAAGCCTTCCTGGCTTTTGGCAGTTCTCCATCCTGGCTGCCTTCTGCTGCAATCAAGGCTGCTGCATGGCCTGTGAATGGTTTCTTTAGGTCGCTGCACCATGTCTGGGGAAGCCCTGGTGTAGTGCCTGCACAAGGGCAAGTGATGACTCGTATTGCCTTGTCAAATGGAGGCATCTTCATTAACTCAGAGCTGCATCCCCTGGGGAATGTCATCATCAGAAACTGAAGTATCTGGGAGATGTGTGTGCTTCCAGCGATAGGTTATAGTTGATGAGGACATTTTCAGGATTGCAGTTCCTGACTCGAGTTCCCAGAGCATGGTTTGTGTTGTTTAATTGTGTCCCCCTTAGAGACAGCATGTGATGAGGAATCCCACACCTCACTTCTGCCTGAAACCACTCTCTGAAAGCCAAGGATTGTAGTGTTGGCCATGGAAACACAAAGCTTTTGCATGCTGAAGCCCTTTTTGTTGAAACAGACCTTAAGAAGTTTCTCTATGGTAACACAAGTCTTCTGTAATAGAATCAAAAATTTCATAATAAAAAAAAAAAAAAAGAATAAAAAGGGGATGTTGATTTTTTTCCTAAATTGCAATAATTCTTAATATGCTGATTTGCCCAGGACCCATGAAAACTTAAGAGTTCTTTTCCTTTTAAATAAGTTGAACACTATTTCTGAAAGTTTATCTGCTGTCCTTTTCAGTGAGCAGCAGTAGACAAAAGGAGTATTGTCCTCCCATGAGACAGAACTAGGCAGGGTAGCACTGAGTTACTGATTGAGGAGGAGGAGGACTGTGGGTGGGGTAATGTCCTGTATTTTTCTCAGGGTTATGAGGTTTTACTGCAGATGTTCATCACCAATAATCTGTCATAAAGTTGTAATTAATAGCTGTTGTGCCCTGTAATGTAACCTGGAGGAGTCGCTTTAGACATTTGAGAAAACAATGAAAAATATCGATGGCTGTTCTGGGTAAATCAGTGACTCAGTAGAAAACATTTTGTTGATTTTTGTATTTGGTAGGTAGTCAGGGGCTACTGCAGTCACCCCACAGTTGGCCTCCTTGCCAGCTGGCATTACAAGTGGATCAGCATAATTAATTTCAAAATCAGTCAGCAGATTATACTGGGCAACATTTGCTTCTGAAAAAAAACATTAAATAATAGAAATCTTTGGTCCAACTCAAGTCTCTCCATTTCCTTATCTCATCAGCTTTACAGATTTCTTTAGTTTATATCTAATATTCCCTGGCAGTGATGGTGTTTTGCCTGCTACATTAACAGATGCTGATGAGTCTAATAGTTTGTTGAAAGCTGAACACAAAATCTCATTCTGAGATGGTGGGAGAGCCCCAGTCTTGCAGCTGTAGGAGAAGAAAGATTCATGATTTATAGAAGAATAAGGCACTGGCACATTGCAGACACCAGAAACAGTAGTGTAATTCACAGCAGAACTGTGATGGTGACAAGTGACGTGTTTTTCAGACTGTCATCTGCCCTCATGTATTGTTTATTTTCATTGTGGTTTAGGAGATTCATGTTTTGTATGCATCTAGAATATTGGCCTGTGTACTCCTCCATGCCTCAGTAGTTCAGCCTGCTTGACAAAGAAGCCATGCAGGTGAATGGATGTTCCCACGTGGTTACTCTTTCTGAGTTGGGCAGTTCTCCTTGGCTGTAGCAGTTACTCTGAGAATATGACCTGAAAATTTGCTTCCATTCTGAAAATACCCTTTTAAATTTTTTAAGTAATAATTTTCCCCACAACGGTCTTCCTTGAAAATGAACTCTATGGTCTTTGATTTTTCTGAAATCCCCTATCTTTCAGTGTGCCCTGCATGATGCGTTATATCTATGGACATGTTTGTATTGCCTGGTAGCTTTATAACAAGAAGGTACATCATGTAACTAAGTAGAGCTCCTTGGTTATGTATTAGAGGGAAATACTAGGTGCTTTTTAGGATGCTGAAAGAGTTTATCATCAGTGTGAGCACCAACTCAGATGTAATGAATGGCCAATCCTTTTCTTTCTTGAAAAGACGCCAATGTCACTGAAGACACTCTGTCAGTATTGGCTGATGCATGTGCAGAGGCCTCCTTTGCATATCAGACAAATACCCTGGTATCTCCAGAATCAGGTCAGGAGGCACAGTATGTGAGTAAAAAATCTAACGGAAAAATAATAGTCGAGTACAATAGTATTGATCTTGAGTAATACGTATTTAATATATTTTCTTTTAGGAGAAGCCACTGACCAAATCTCTGCAACGAGGAGAAGATCCCCAGTTTGATCAAGTAAGACACTTGAAATGGCATTATTTCCATTCCTCAGGCTAAAAGAGGAGTGCATTAGAAGGCATTCTAGTGTCCTTATACTAGTTGCATACTGCAAAAGTTAAATTTCTCAATGTACTTTGATAGAATGATAAGTGCTTGCCTAACCAATTCTTGGGTTTAAATTGGAAGAATTTTTCCTCTGTTTTCAAACTCAGTGTTTTTCTGACATAGAACTTGTTACTTTTTATAATGTGTTAGGCACATGTATTATTTCTTGTCTGTTTCCCCTGATGGAGATTTTCAAGCAAAATTTGTATCTTTTCAAAATATGGGGGTTTTGAAACAGGTCTGTGGCCCCCAGTCTTTCTTTTATGAGGTTTCTTTTATAATTAATATGAGGGCCTATAGAATCATGGTCATTGCCATCAGTCTAGTTTGTCTCTGTAGCTGTGACTCAGCATGACTTACATGTGTGCTGCACTTCAGATAGGCTGAGCCAACCTGTTGTGTTTAAAATTAAGTATAAGTTCAATTGTGAGGATAAATGCCTGTATATGACTAGGTAGCTAATTATTAGAAAAATGGTGGGCAGGGAAAAAGTATTAAAAATTAAGTAGAATTTATATAATTGGCTAGATTTCATTTAGTAGAACAATGAAATTGTAATTAATAAAATGAAATTTATGTCTGGCATTAGATTAATAAATTTATTATGTATGGGAAATAGGACAAGTATAAAAATAAAACCAGCAGCAATATACACACTTTTAATTGATTATATAAAGCAATTTATTTTTGTCAGCAGTCTTCTTTTTTGTCAGCAACATCTAGAATAACCTATTTTGAAATAAAGGAAGATGGGTTCTAAAGAGTTTAAGTTACATAAAGGGTGCCAAAACTGGCAAATCTCACTCCCCACAAAGAGGAATGATAAACTCCAGATGTGCCATTGCTTTCACCATTGCTACTGACTCCACATCTGCCCGCACCACTGTGTTGCCAGCAGGGCCAGAAACACAGGACAGAAAGACAGAGCAGAAGCAGCAGAAACAGCAACAATTCCAAAAGCAGCTGTGACTAATGCCATAAGCTGCAAGTACCATATTGATTGACTTTGGGAGAGGAGACAGATAAAAGTACAGTTTTAGAACCTCAGATGAATATTTATTGAGTTTTCTGGGACATTTCACCCGAAGTAAAGATGCCTTGTGAGACTCCACTGGCATTCACTAAGGCTCGCTTCATAATTTTACCTTGACAAAGTGACACACTCTAGATTGTTCTGTAGCTGCTTTTTGTGGAGGGATAGCCTGCTTGGAGGGCTGCTCAGCAGGAGGTGAACAGAGGAGGTGAGACTTCTGCTTCATACCTGGGAGCTCTCTGTCTGCCTCACTGACCACAGAGACCCTGCAGGGAAACCAGCCACTGTAGGCTAAAGGAGTTTGCATTCTGGGTACTCCTTACTTGCCTCATGAAATTCCTTGTGGTATTCTGACCTTAATTTTATATACATATTTTTTTCCTTCCTGTGGGAAGAGTGTTACACTCAAATGGGAAGGTAAAACAAATTAAGCCACCCAGATGCAAACCTTGTGATACTGTTCCTGCAGTGTATTAAACAAACACATAATGGGTGGCCATGATTTGATTAAATATTTATGGTTAAGCAAATTGTGGCCCTTTAAAAGGAAGAATTGGAAGACTGATGCTTCTCTTAGTTATTGGTGAGTAGAGAGAAAATTGAGTAATTAAGTCAAGATCATTTAATGAGAACAGCAAACGCTTCCTAGAGTGAAACAACTGTGTGTTTACTGCTGTAGCAATTTACTCTGAATGCAGTGGGGAGAAAAAAAAAAAAACAGATGCAGACCAAACACCAAGGTAAATTTTGTTATATATGACATTCATATATTTTTCTATCCACATATCTGAAGTCCTACCTCTGTGCAGAGTTGATAGAAAAGTACAGTGGTGAGATTGTCTTAGATGTCTCGTCCGAAAACCTTGCTTTCAGTTGCTTGAAATTTTCAAAACAACCATTTAAGCTGAAGTTTTCAGAGTTATTTGTCAGCCTCAGGCCAGGTTGCTGGTGGTGTTTCCCTTTTCAGATTTCACATTGTTTTCTGCTTAAATAGCATTATCCTTTTGAGATGTTCTGGTGCTCCTGGGATTGATGTAGGCCTGTGATCAGCAAATGGGACCTGAACCTGGCTTACGAGCCCATTTTCAAGAACATGGTTCATACTTACCAAAATTATTTTAGTTTGGCTAAATCCATACAATCATAGAATGATTTTAATTGTATTCAAATAGTTTGCATTCAAAATTTTGTGGTGCACCGTAGAGATTTGATAGAACTGGAGTAGAGACAGGAAGACAGAGCAAAAAGTCTTTCTTTACTTGGCATGTTTCACTCAGTAGATTATGTGAGTACATCACATTATAAAGCTGTTTTTCAAAGGATAACATGTCAGTATTATAAAGTTGTCATGATAGTATGGATAATAAAATGAAGGCGTGGTCTGCCTGGGAAACTCTGAAGATCATGATATGACACGATACCAAAACCCAAGTAAGAAGGCATGTGCTTTTAAGTGAAACCATTCAAGTTTTATTTTTGAAGTTAACTCAAGTATTTAAAGAGTGTATGGGATGAAGGAAGACCAGGTTGGTAATCCCTTACTTCCCCTTTCCAGTTAAGGTGCAGAAAGCTTTGGTGTTTATTTCTGAAACCTGTGAAGTCATCTAGCAAAAACAAACAAGGCCAGCCGTGACATTCCTGATATTTTTACTAGAGAAATGAAGGGGGTAAATAGGGACAATCCCCATGAATGAACTTCTTCAAGGAGTGTCTAATAATTTTTACTTTCAGTTTTAGGGCATGTAAAGTGGCAGACTGTCAGAGGAACCTAATTTTCTTTTTTTTTTTTTTTGACATTATCAAAATTACCTCTATTCAATTTGAGTGAAATTGATAGGTAATGCTGAAGTGAGTAGGTCACTAGTCACTTTAAAATATCTGAGCTCAATCTTCTAGTGGTAAATTAAAAAGCAACAAAAATAAGGCATGACCTGATTTAAAATGTGCTTTTTGCAAGTCAGTTTCAGAGGTGGAAAAAACCAGCCCAAAAAGTAACTTAACAATGAGCAGAATGGAACTTTGACTACCCAAAGTAATCAGCATCGAGTTTGACACTGAAACCCCCAAACCATTTGAGATGGCTATGAAAGCATTGCTTACTACCCCAAAATAGTTTTATCTCTGGCTCCCGGACAACCAGCATTTTTTCCTGCCCATTCTCAAGCACCATTTTAGGAACACTGGTTGCGATGGTGGTGATGGATCCAACGTCTGGAAACCTGACTGGGCCCAGCCAAAGCTGTTTCTCTTCTCGTAGGTGTAGTCAGTGTCTCCTGTTAGGCAGCCAGGATGTCTGGCTGCCAATTGCATCACCCTCCTCGAACAAATAATAGGATCTTGAGCAATGTATGAAGTGATGATACTTATCCTGACTTGCCAAATGTCTCACCATTGGCCTAACAAACTGCATTCCTTACAGTGAATGTGTTTTCCTTTCTAGGTGTGCATGTATATAAAGAAAATATATACAGGAAAAAATATGTAGGTTTTTTCATATGGTTTTAAATATTTTTATGGTAGATTTAAAATGATGTTTTGAAAGTCCTTGATTAGACAACTCCAGTTGCCTGTTGGCAAAGAGCATTAGAGCTCCAGCATTAGCATGCTCTGTGTCCCCAATTACAGAAATGTTATTAAACATTGTACTAGTGAACTATGACTTAAACTTCCTATTACAGGAAACCATAAAGTTGCAGTACATGGAAAGATCAAAAGCTAGCAAAAGCCCATAATTCTCCAAGAGGGTTATCCTCACCTAAGGAAACATTTTTATTACTCTTTTCTCAGCATCTACTAATGTATCATTTGTTCTTACCACGGTGTATAAATGTTCCATGAACTGACAGAAGGGCAGAAGAAGGGCACTGTGTAATCTTGGCCTGAGCTACAGACCGTGTTCCATATAAAAACACAAAATGAATGTAATGTTTTGGCCATGGAAGTGAAAATTTAACAGGAAGGCTTAGTTTCCATATGAAGCTATCTATCTGAGGTGCCTGTTGCAGAAGTGTCAGTATAAACTGCACAAAAGCTTATTCTTGTTTCAGTTTTACTAGTCTTTCCTTAGAAATGCATTAGGTTGGAGACTACAGATTGGAAAGCAAAAGCATTTAATCTTTTATGTACTTTTAGGAGATGAAAACAAAAAAAATCAGCCAAGGTAAAAAAAGGAAACTAAAATGAATAATAAAAATAATAAAAAAATGGAAAATGCAATAAATAAATAATGCACTAAGCAGCATACTAATGATCAAATATCCTTTTTCATAACAGCCTAGACATGATTAATGATATGCTGATAATTATTCTGATCCAATATTATTTTTTAGATGTAGTTAGTAAATACTGATATCGTTGTCATTGCCAGTAGCACTGCAGTTGGCCCCTTTTGTGTTTTCCCTTTCCCTGAGTTTTACACGTCGTCCTTCATCACCAGAAAAAGGCACATGGTAAAGAAAGTATAAGAAATGGTGGTCATGGGGTCATAAAACAACCTTTGGCGCCTGGTCAGAGGTTTGGGTCCAAGCAGTGTATAAAGAAGTACATCTGAAGGCAAAATTAAAGGTAACACCTTCGGAGCTGAACTTGATGTCCACTAAAAATAAATGAGTTTTCATGTAAACTGTTTATGCTGGCAATAAAATAGCTATAAACATTGGTAGTGTATATGCAAGCTAACTGAAATTACCCATCCACAAAATTACGGTACTAAAAAGTCCCGCTTTCTTTTTTTGTCTCACAAAGCCAAGGCCATTAATGAAAACTAGTGATTTCAACATGAACAGTTATCAGTTTTAACCATTTCCAGGGAGATTTAACTTCACAGCACCGTCCAAAAAAAATGCTTAGAACAAAGATGTGAATGAAAGCTCTCCACAACCACAAATGCATTCAGCAGCTTTGATAGGAAGTGGAAAACCTTACTTGTGCTTGTCCATTATTTAGAAGCTGCACAACAACAATTTGAAGGTAAAATATGCAGACACTGTGCGAAAAATAGAGTTACAAGAAATAAACCAACACTATGCAAAAATGAAGCACTGCAATTCTGCTTTATTAAAGTGGCAATAGGATGCCCATTCAGCACACATACTGACATATGTGGTATACAGAAATATGCTGGGCCAAAAAATTAATGATACTGTAGGAAATTTGGTGCAGCTTTGAATATATTTGCTGTTAAAGCTCATATAAATTCATCAGTGAAATAAAAAAGGGAATCAGCATCTATTTGCTGTTAGTGGAAACATTTATTGTATTTGTATTTTGACAATATAGCAAGACTTTTATGAAGGTATATAAATTGTAGTGAGCTATCTGAGCAGAATTTCATTAAATTTACTCTTACATTTTAGTCCAAAATAAATATTAAGCATTTACATAAAGTGTATTTAATGCTCTGTGAACACAGGTTTTAAACAGCTCCCTACTTGTACAGCTTTCTTATCCTTAAGCTATACAGTAGGTAGTTCATTTATGATGGAAGAATATGATCATTTGTCCAACAAGGACATACTTGTACATCTGTGCACTCCCTTTCAGGAGCAGCACAGAGCTAGAATTCATCCCACTCCTGGACTTACTTCCAGTAAATGAAAGGGTTGAGTAACCGGCACGCTGGCTAGACTTCCCTCCCTTCCTGTTCCCTGAGAGCCAGGTCTTTTCCCAGTCCACCCTTCCTTCCTGCCTTAAAAGTGCAATGACAGAAAGATTTTTTTTAAAAAAAGGGCAAAAAAAAAAAAGCTGTATTGACCTTTTATCCCAAATGAAGTCAGACACTCTAAATTCAGCAGAGAAAGTATGGCACGAGAAGATTTAACAGGAATCACATTGACTTTTTCTGGTGAAATTGTATAGGTGGGATTTAGAGAAGAGCAGTGATAAATATGTCAGTGAACATGCAGGAAGACCTGATTGAAAGAACTTTTCATTTGTAGTTAGATACTGCGATTTCTGAAAAGATATTTAGGTCTATTTGAGGACAGACTTTTTAGTAGGGCCTGTGGACATAGGACAAAGGCTAAGGGTTTTAAACTAAAAGAGGGTCAATTTTTACTAACTAGAAGGAAGATATTTTTTACTGTGAGGCTGGAACAGGTTGCCCAGAGAAGCTGTAGATGCCCCATCCCTGGCAGTGTTCAAAGCCAGGCTGGTTGAGGCTTTGATCAACCTGGTCTGGTGGAAGGTGTCCCTGCCAATGTTAGAGAGGTTGGAACTAGATGACCTTTAAGGTTTCTTCCAACCCAAACCATTCTGTGATTCTATGATTTTATGATTCTATTCTTGTCTTCCCTAGGAAACCCATTCTAATTGCATTTCATCACTAACAAGCAGTGTTGTGCCAACTTCATAAAAAGTTTTGGAAAACAGTAGAGAAGTGAGTTGGTAGTGAATAGTTTGCCCTGACACCAGATGATTGATTTTTTTTCTGAAGCCTTAACACTAGAAGGCTTTGGTATAATTGAGCCTGAAGTCCTATAGTAATTCTTCACGGAAGGCCTCCTGTCACTGCTGCAAGCAGTGCTGGCATGATATCTTCCACAGCAACTTGTTTCATATTTCAGGTATTAAAATCTATTGCAAACACTTGATTGAAAGTTTTCCAAAAATATTACTTTTATGGAAGCTTTTAATTTTGCAGAGGCAGTTATTGTATCTTTCTAATGCACTATGTTTAATTTTAGGCCATAATACCATAATAATAATACTTCATCCTCGAAGTGTCTCATTAACTTTAGACCACAACATCACTGTGAATTACTTAAATCCTGAGACTGAAAAACTCCAAAAAAAGTTCAGAGTTACTCATCTAGACTAAGTGTCATCTACAAAAGTTGTCATTTAAGGCTATAGTAGTATTTGGGAATGCTTGGTCTGCCAATTTTCCTCTTGTCTTAGTCACAGCATTCACACAAGTTTGGTGTTAAACTAGACATTAAACTCTATTGTTTTTCCACGAGCATTGAAACGTACTGGTTTAAGTTTAAGCAGGTGGATAAACCTGATATAGTTAATTACATAATCAGTGTACTTGGCATGTAGTACACACTTCACAGGAGCTTTTCACCCTTGATACTCAGCACTTCACAGGATCAAGTCCTGCATGATATTGAGGTGGTCAAAAATCTCCAGATGATTAATTTCATCCCTATTTTAAACAGTAGTTTTTTATTTTCTTAGAATGTCCACAAATGCTGTAGCTGTGAATATTCTGTTGCAATACATTTATTATTCTCTTGTATAATAATGGGGGTTTTTTCACCCTAGTTTTTGATCTTTTTATGTTTTGTAGCTTTATGGTTTCCTGTAATAGGAAGGTTAAGTCATAGTTCAGTAGCAACGTGCTCAGTAACATTTCTGTAATTGGTGACACAGTTAATACTTAGTGAGCAGTAATCTTCTTATCCAGTATGCCACTAGAGCTGTTTAATCAGCAACTTCTGAGGAATAATTCTAAACTATATTTTGTTTATTTGTGCCCACAAAGACACAAGAAACTCTAAATATTTTCCTATGTATAAAAGAGAAGTCTAAGTTTTCAGATGTGTGAGCCTAAGAGTAAGATGGATGCATCTGCGTGGTCAGTTGATTAAAATTATTGCAGAACTTGTGGTGTTTCTCAATATATTCTGAGTTCCAGGAGAGGCATCCAGCAGTCAGATAGAACCCCTGAAGACAGTACCTCTGATCCATTACTTTTTCTTTCCTTACAATGTGCTTGAACTCAAATCAACATTGTGTAACAAATCAAAATAACCTGCTTGAAGAACTGGATGGTTTTCTGGTATGTTGTGAGATGTGATACACGATTTTAATGCATTTCAATATCATCAATATAAAGATTCTATCAACATACGCTCCAGTGTTGCATTTCTGCTTACGTTTTATAGAATCATAGATTCATTTAGGTTGGAAAAGACTTTTGAGATCATCAAGTTCAACCGCAAACCCAACACTGCCAAGTCTAAACACTAAACCATGTTCCTGTGTGCCATGTCTGCACATCTTTTAAAGACAGGAAATGCAGAATAAGAAGTCACTGCTTGTACCGTAGTTCTCAAAAATCAGATGAAAACAAGAAAGAGCCATTGAATTAGTACTTTTTTAAGGAGGAGGGAAAACTTGAACAGCATTTCATTTGTTGATTTGTTGTATTTCCCCGGTAGGTTATAAGCTCAATGAGCTCACTTTCAGAATATTGTCTACCCTCTATCCTGCGCACTTTGTTTGATTGGTATAAAAGGCAGAATGGCATAGAAGATGAATCTCATGAGTACAGACCAAGAACAAGCACTAAATCCAAAAGGTATGATTTTGAATATGCATATGTGCGTAATTGATAAATTCTAAGGTAAAATGTGTTACATTTCGCCCATCAGCTTTTGTGAGGTAACAGTTGCTTGAAAGTTATGTCTGTTTTCTGCTTGTTCCTGGAACTCTTCTCTTGGCTTCTTGACAGATGGAATAATTGTGTCTTTCACGTTATGCTCCTCATAGTTCAAACACAGCAGTGCTCTAGTGTTTGTCTTACTGATGTTTTGGATGCTTTCATGTCATTTAAATACTGGTTTGTATAAACTGTATTTACTCAAGTGATCAGGCAATAATTCTGTGCCACTTGGAAGAATTTTTCTTATATAGTGTTCTGCTTACACATAAAAATTTCACATATTACCTATCCTCAACCCAAAAACTTGAGCATCAGTCAAGAGAGTTTTAGCAACCTAACTCTTAAAAGTAACAAGCACACAAAAATAAGGATATCAGTAGTTCCTCAGTGATAAGGCAGCAGGCTGATCTTTGTTATTTTGAGGTCTGGCAGTGTGGTTCAGGTATATTCTTCAAACTTAGAGTTTTTCTGAATACTTCAGTACTAGATTTACACATTTCTATGAAACAGCAGGAGAATCAACACTGTCAGACCTGGTGTTTGGAAGTGCATAGGCACTTCTTCACATTAGGATTATATTATAACCCGGTAACTACAAAAGGCAGTAGTTGCTAGAACAAAGGGCTAGGAGCTAGGTTTAGATACCAAGGTAGAAATGAACCTGAATTAGACTCTTTATGTCAGTAGAAGTAGGCAGTATGAAGGCATAGTTCATTAATTAGATGTCTGCTTTTGGGTGAGATGAATCCTTGCCTTGAATTGCTTCTTTCTCTCTACTTGTTCCACAAGTACCTGCTCATAAATAGCTGTCTTCAGGAACTCCACCCAAAATTTAGCTGAAAGTCCATTTAGCAGTGAAACAAGGCCACTCTTTCAAGTGGTGGTGTTACAGAAAGAACGTATAACCAGTCCTTTCTCCAGTTAATATAAAACCAAGGAAACCAAAACGCAATTAACTTACTTCCTCACTGATCAAGCTGTACTCTTAAATGCCTGTTTTATTACAAACACATAAGTACAATTGAAATCACTAAAACTCTAAATGTTTATAAGAATTGTGCCGAATTTACACAAAAATCTCACTGAAATCATGTTAAATGCCTCAAATGGACTGCAGAACTGTTCATTCAATGTTTAATTTTACAAAAAGTACTGTGTATTTCATGTTATCTTTTCAGTACACTTTGAAACTTTGATCAGTTGATCCGAATAGGTATTTTTTGGTATTTGTATTGCAAGCTAGTCACCTCAGACTTTTATTCCTCTGTGGTTTTCTGTACAAAAGACATGTTTGAAACGTTTGACAAATGTTGCCAAAGTTAAAAAAAATAACACCGGAACAGTTTTTAAATGATAATGTAATGTGGTTGTGAATTCTTCATTGGTGCTTTTAAGGCATTTTTTCAAAATTCATGACAAGTGTAAATATTAATTTGATAGCACAAAGTTACATTTGCCTCCAAAACACTTTGGAGTAATTAAGGATGGTCTAAATGATGGCATCAGTGAGGAATTTGAAATTAAATCCATTTGTTAGAATACAGAATCCACAAGTTTCCCTGGTTTTGTTTTGGTTTTTTATTGTTGTGGATCTTTAACTGGGAAAAAAGAGGGAGGCAATGGACAGTGATATTTAAGCATTTAAAAGAACGTCACGGTAACAAGTTAGATTTGTTTTGGTTATCTCAGATTTTAAAAGCATGACAGTACATTACTTTCTGGAATGCTGGACTGCAGTTTAAAAGGTAGAACACAATTCCCTGTTATCTGTATTTGTGTAATTGAAGAAGGCATATAATATGAATTATGACACATCTCCAAAATATTGTGTTTCTTGGTTTGATTTTGCAGTGATGAACAGCAGAGGGACTATTTAATGGAGAGAAGAGATCTGGCTATTGATTTTATTTTTTCTTTAGTATTAATAGAAGTTTTGAAACAGGTATGAGTTCTTAAATTATCCATTAACTAATAAATGATGGAAATTACCAATGCAAGTGAATTTTGGGGTTCTTCTTTCTATTTGCATCTTTAAGATTATAATAAAAGCGTGAAGTACATTCTGCATGCTCATTCATTGCTGTCTTTCTTGCGCCTGTATGATGCGTAGTATTCTGTGCTCATGCAGACTTGACTTTGCCAAGCCTTTGGAGATAAAGTATTTCTCTTCAAAACTAAATAAAGATTAAATGGCTGGCCCCTTTTAGCTGTTTTGTTATCTACATGCTGTTTTAACTGATATATTTCTGAATGGATGATATCCATTATACTAGCACTAGTGTAATATATATGTACTTGTTATATTTTGTTTTGTGTTTTCAGATTCCACTTCATCCTGTAATAGACAGTTTGGTAAATGATGTTATTAACTTGGCTTTCAAGCACTTTAAGTACAAAGAAGGGTAAGGCTCTTTTTCATGCAAAAATTCTGTGAAAAAGATACTTCCTTATTTTTTGAGTGGTTGTGGTTTAAACAGTATGCTTTCTCAGCTGAGAATTCTTTCTTGTCTCTTGCTAGGTACCTTGGTCCTAACACTGGAAATATGCACATTGTTGCAGATTTGTATGCAGAAGTAATAGGTGTTCTAGCTCAAGCAAAGTAAGCAAAATTCGGTATATTATTTTCCCCATAAATATGACAAAGTCTCCTTGCTTAGCATGTGAATATTTTGATTTTCTCACTTCCTTTAAATATTCTGTAGGAATAAGTCATTTCAGTTCATTGGCCTTCTGTTTATCCAGATGTTCTAGAACATAGGCCTCTAGGGGATCACAGGCTTTCTGCATCTAGTCCAGTGATACCGAATAAATTCAGCTCAACTACAGCAGCATTATTTTTCCTATCTCAGCAATGACGTCTGTAGAAAGCCCAAAGGGCTGAAGAGAGCTATTTTAACTAGTTTTTTTGTAGATGCTATTTTTTCTTTGGCTGGGCAAACCTATAAATGGCTATCCTCCTACATGGCAACAATATTAAGGCTCTCTGCAGTTATTTCAGCTCGGAACTTAATGCATCTCCTTCTGAACCCTTCGTCCTTCTTGGAACAGATGACATAAAACACTTTGTGGGTCAGATCTTAAATTTTGAATCTGAAAACAGTCAAACTGGGAATCTCATGTACCCAATATAACATCTCATCATACACTTAAACCACAAACTAAGCAGAGGATGAATTTTACTGCCCTGATGTAATGCTATTGGTCTCCTGACATTTTGGTGTTGCTGAGGGTAAGTCTCAGCTCTACAACACCAGTCAGTTTGGCTCGATGTGGCTAAAACAGTTTGAGTTTCTGGCAATCATATAAATTCAGCTAAGGCCTTACCTGGGCTGCTGAATTGTCTGGGTCAAATGCAAAAGGAGAAGTTGCATCTGTATCCAAAGCTTCAAGTTGACTGTCAAAGTTCTGAAGGGCCTTGCTAAGATGTTTCTGTCACTGAAGGGCTTCTTCCTGCTAACCTGTTTCTTTCAATTCGCCTGTGTTGTCTATCAAAGGTGATAACAAAAGTGTGTCACATGCTACATCTAGCTATGAAAATCGCATTCTTTTCATATTGTCTTAAAAAGGGCAGGAGGTCCTGTTGGATGATCTTTCTGTTTATCATTTTTATGGACAATGCTTCTCCAAAGACACCTTCAGTAGATTCATGAGGGAGACCAAAAGTGATCATAGAGCCCTCTACCCCAAGTTGTTGTAGTTATTAATGCTTAAGTGTCACTGTAAGGGCTTTTAGAAAAAAAAAAACAAAAACTGAAGGGACAAACTGCTTATCTGAATATTTTCAGGGTTATAATATAAACATTTTCTTTTGAAAATATTGCACGTACTTGCAAGATAGCTATCTTCCATCATGGATTTTTGAAAAACATGTGAAGGGGTTATTTAAATGATATTGTTAGGTCTTATGTAGAAGAGGTGCATGGTAATAAAATAATTTGAAAGATGTGATTATCTAAAAGGACTAGGATCAGGCTGTATGCTTCATTTTCTCAGTTTATGAGAAGTGAAAGAAAGTTAAACAAAAAAAATCTATTTAAATACTGAGTGAAATGGTATCTTTATACAACCTAAGTTTTATCTTCTTTAGGTTTATCCCAATTTATATACCTTACAATACATTTCAGATATTGATTTTGAACTTTTTGGAACTAACCAATCTGAATTCATAGATTTCCTGCTGTAAAGAAGAAATTTATGGCAGAGCTGAAAGAGTTGCGGCATAAAGAACAAAGCCCGTATGTAGTTCAAAGCATTATCAGTCTTATAATGGGAATGAAATTCTTTCGCATTAAGATGTATCCTGTGGAAGACTTTGAAGCTTCTCTTCAGTTTATGCAGGTAAAATTCATAAGTGGTTTATAACTGTGGTTTCCAGACCTTTTTGGATGGGCTAGCCTTTATCTTTCGTGTAATATTCTAGGAGATTTTCAATATGTCATTTCCTCATAAAGTGTGGAAATTTCCATGTGCAGCTACTTTCTGCTTGTTCTGAACCCCTCAGTGCTCCAATCTCTGGAGAGTGTTGTTCCATACCAACTTTTCATCAGCCTCTACATGTAGGGACCTCTAGTCCCTACATCTCATCCTCCAGCTAGAACAGGTTTTGTTCTGTAGACCCCAGACCTTGCACCCCACTGTCCCACAGCTGTCCCTTGCCCTGTGTCCCTGCCTAGCTGTGTCTCCCTAGCTGCTCACTGCCTCCAGAGTGAATCTTCCAACACTGACAAAGTTGCCAGAAAAGAGAGAAACTTCTGATGGAGGAAAACACTGAGGAAGAGACAAAGAATTGGGGCAAAAGCTGCATGGAATTTCCTTTGGATGTGTTGTCTCCTTCCACCACACCTTCACTCTGCTTCCTGTAGGGTGCATTCTGTACCCTGCTGGTTTAAAAGTCACTAGTACAGAGCATAGTTTTACTATAATGAATGCTTCACATTAATAGATTAAATTAATAGATTTTGTAAAAGGCAAGAAACTATTTCATGTTTCAGCATTCTTGCTGGTGATGCACAATTGGTTCTGTTCCCACCAGCAGGTTTCTTTAGCCTAATCTTTCTATTCCCCCGTTTTTTCTTGGGATCACCCTCATGGTTACATGGTTTGTAGCCACTCATCCAGTAAAATAAATGTTTTATATAAACCTCCATGTAAAGATTAGCTTATCGATGGTGTAAATGGAGAAAAAAAATCAATGTTAGATGCCCTCAAGTAAGGATTTTGCACTGGAATACAAATATACAGGCATACAGATATTTCTCTTAAGTCCTGAACGGGAAGCACATTCTATTTCAGCTTTGCAATATATTCTAAAACAGCACATTTAAGACATATTTAACAACGTAACAACAAGTAATTTTCCTTCTTACCTTACTCTTAATTATGTAGACACATACTAGTGTGTGTCGACTTAGAAACTAAGTTATCCAGAGCTGGCAAAATATCAAAATAATGTTTGTTCAGTGCACTTGAGTTGATGAGTGAATGAGTTTGTGGTACAGCTTTAGCCAGTGTTCACTACTATTGAAATCTATATAGTAGAACTGAAAATTTGGATCTGTACCTTCCCCTGGTACAATATCTCAGCACTAAATGAGTTCTTATATTTACTACTCTGCATCTTAAGATGCACTGTGCATGTAGGAAAACCTGGTTTGCTCGGTTTGGTGAAGTACATTTCAACTCTTTGGGCAGTTTGTCTGTTTGAGTGTCTCCATGCAGTGTTTCATCTAAAGCCTCTGTCACACCAGTGCTGCTGTAGTAGAGACAGGCCCTTTCAAAGGATGAGCTAATTTCAGGATTGAACTCCAGAAGAGCCTGTCTTCCCCCAAAGAGTGCAGAAGCACCTCAGGAAGGCTGACTGGAGTGACTGAAGCCATGTATTGTATAATCCTGTTCGCACACAGGAAAAAAATATGCATGATCTGAGGTGTAAACTGCTCTGCATGAATGTGCAGGAAAAATGGTCAGAGGGGACCTTCCTTGTAAAGTCAGTGGTTGTTTGGGCCTTGGACCTGGAGAAGAAGTAACTGGGGCAATAGGATTTGTCATCCTCAGAGAAGTTGTACACACCAGTGGGTGGATGCTTATCTCCCCTCCCTCACTTCCTGAGCAGCACAGCTGTCTGGAGAGTAGTTCACTGCATGTTTAGGACAAAGTCTGTTTTTACTTTCTCTCTTAATCCCCAGTTGAAGGCTGGAAATTGTCCTCACATAGCACAATTCCATATTGACCCTTAATATGCAACGAATCCTAGCAATGAAATTTATCCAAAAATATTTACAGTAAGATTGTTCATTGCCTTATGTATCTTACCAGAGAATTATATTCCTTTTCTGGCCTCTCAAAGCATTGTGTAAAGCAGTCCATGTTGACTATCAGTTTTGCTCCTGAAGATACACATCAGGAAGGCACGAGGTCAGCCCCTGAGTCCAACTCCATTTCCAGTCCAAAACAGCACCAGGCACAGCTGGAGTCAGTGGAGAGTTTCTGGATTAGAGTAACAGCTCCTTGATCTTGACTTATGTCCTGCTTTGTGCTTGCTGCAAAATGCAGATTTAGAAGTTAAGAGGCAAATGTTTTCAGTGGGATTTGCGGGATAAAAATAGTCACTGACACGTGATATGCATTCAGCAAACATTCAGAGGTCTTTATTCCAGCTGATATACAATTTATGTTTCTTGTTTTTTGTTTTTTTTTTTAATTTAGGAATGTGCACATTATTTCCTTGAAGTTAAAGACAAAGATATCAAGCATGCACTGGCAGGACTGTTTGTTGAAATTCTTGTCCCCGTAGCTGCTGTGAGTTTATTTTTGATGTTGTTTGCATAATTTTTTAAAATTAGATAAAACAGCTTGTGAAATAGTGTTTTACTAACATGAAATTCTCTTTCAGGCTGTTAAAAATGAGGTGAATGTCCCCTGTCTGAGGAACTTTGTTGAAAGCCTGTATGATACAACGCTTGAACTTTCATCACGAAAGAAACACTCATTGGTTAGTAACCTTAAGAAGCAGAGGTTAAAACTCTTTGTCACAAATATTTCTGAGCAAGACTCTTGGGAAATTGCACAGTGTTTTATCTGGATTTGGCTATAACCAATACATTTCTATTTGCAGGGAAGATTATTGTGTTCACAGAAAATAACTGTACTTACTTTACTCATAATATGGTCTAAATTAGTCTGAATAATGTTTTCAGCTCCTGGTTCTGTGATTATTAAATGGTTAGGTTTTCTCACAGTTATTATGTGTAAACATTAGGAGAAGAGGAGAAAGAATACAGTTCACTTCTTGTCAAGCAAGAACAAATGAGGCATGTGGGAACAACTCTTTCACGGGGCTTAAATAATACATTGTAGGAAGGAAAAAATGTATAACACATGCCCTTTTAAATCCATAACTTGGCTACTGTGTAGCTTCCTATTTCATTTTTTTGTGTGTGAGATGAACAGTGGCACTGCAGTGTATTTTTGGAATCGTGAGTTGATCTGAATTAAATGAGGATCTGAGTCAGTTTGATGCTGGCTGCCTTAAGCAGTCTGTCTCTCCAACTGGGTCAGCGCCCGTCAGCAGTGTGGCATTAGCTAATTCATTTTGAAGTCTTGGACCTTTTAAGTAAAGAAAGTTTGTCATTTGTCCTCCCTCATTCTACGGGAAAGTCAAAAAGACTTCCCTGTTTCCAGTTCTTTCGGCAAATGCTGGTCACTGGCGCTAGTGAAGCTGCTGGGAGGACTGCAGGAGTGTGCTTGAGCTCTCTGCCTGTTACAGCATTCCCAGGGGACTGTCAGAGCATCCCCTGGGGTGCAGTCCTGATCCAGTTTGAATTAGTGAGAGGCTTGAGATGGATTTCTGATTTCACTCTGCTTGTGTTTGTGTGGCTCTGTTCCACTCTACCGAGTTAATAAAGCATTGTTGGAACTGCAGCAGGGTAGAGCTTTTCTGTACAGTTTTTACATTAAATAGAACTTCCCAAACTGTGGCCGGACTTGCCAAAGTCAATACTACGTTCTTGAGAAAGGATTGCACAGCTGGGCCTTTGCATTTGATTGCTTGTCTACACTGGAGGCTACATAGTTAAAAGTGACAAAATAGAATAGATTCTTGTGAGGGTGTGATTAGAAATACAAACATTGCAAGGAGGAGGAGGAGGGGAAAGGCAAACAGTTGACAGAAATAGCTGCAGTGCATATTTCCAGGCTTCCAGGAAGAAAGCACACTCCTTAAAGTCTGAACGGGACCAAGATGAGTGTTTGGTGAATCCCTGCACTCACTGTACAGACGGGATGGGGGAATTAATCTTGCTTCATTTTCTATCTAAAAGTACCTCGTATGAGCTAGTCATTAAGGTTCTCCTGGTAGTGAATGGAGAGAATTAGGAAATTCCAGGAGGCGGTTTATCTTCCCTCCTAGGGATCTTCCCTAGGATGGGTTGTAACACTCTTGGAATGTTACTAAACTCTGTGATCCCATCAAGTACTCAACTGTATAGTAAGAAAGTCTTCTGTGAGAACACTTCCGTTATCCTCTCCCATGTGTATTTTGGACATGAAGATTATAAAAATAAAATCTAATGTTCATGTGCCATTTGCTCAAGAAATTATGTCTAACCTAGCTATAGGCAGTTTATGTTACATGTTACTGGAACAGAAGCTGAGATTTGTGATGTGTTTCTACTTTGAGCTGTGACTGAAGTTAGAATTTAGAGATGATTTTTAGAATAATTAATTTTAAAGTGAATGTTACCTTATTTTTGACTAACACCTTTTAAGTCCTGGCTGGGTATATTAGCATTACAACTGAAACGTTAGTCTTGTTGAAATACCAGAGTCAGTTTCGAAATTAATAGGTGCATTTTAGCTTGTTTTTTTAGTGTAACATTTACAAGATAAATGTTAAAGTAAGTGTTGACAAAGAGACTGGGTTCCAGTATTTCAAATTCTATGTCCTGCTTTGCTTCTTTTTGTTTTTCACTTCACAAGATGTAACTCCTAGCAGATCCAGGCATTCCCTGTCTTTTAACACAATTCTTTAGGGTGTTTGACATGTCTCTCGGTAAATATTGTGACTGCAGGTTTTGAGGAGTAATAGTCCTCCTATTCACAAGTTCCAACAATCTCTGTGGGTCCTGTTGTTATAATAATAAAGTTTAGTTATTTCCATGCTATTATTTCTCAGTAAACTGACAGAACTTAGCCCTGAGAGTCTGTAAAATTGTGCCTATCTTTGAGATTTCTTATACTGCTGTGAGTACACATTTGGTTGGTTTTAGTTCATCCATGAAACATCTCTGTAACAGCTCTAGAGAAAGGCTCCTTTTAAATGGTACTATTCATTAATGTGTTTATGTTGGCTAACTTGTATTGCACAAAATGGAGGAGTTAGAACTTCAAGTTTACAGTAGCTCTGTTAAGTTACTTTTGTGTTGTGTAGACATGCAAATAACACTGTATCGACATCCATTTCCTGTTTAGGCTTTGTACCCTTTGGTAACGTGCCTGCTTTGTGTCAGTCAGAAGCAGTTCTTTTTAAACAGATGGCATATTTTCCTCAACAACTGCCTGTCCAATCTCAAGGTTAGTATGGCCTGGTTTTAATGTTGTATTAAAACTTCAGTATGCACTATTGATCTGTTGCATAGCCTTTTTAGGTAGATGTGCTGAGTTATTGCTATTATCTGATTTCATACATAATTTTATTTCTGACAGTAAAAGTTCTTATCTGTGCAGATTTTTTCAATAGCAAAAAAGGATTCTTGGGCCTAGTGTGAATTTCTACTGTTTCTCTAGCTCAAACCAAGCCTGAGTAAAACTCCTGTGAAACAGACAGAATTGCTGATGAAAGTTATTAGGTTGAGTGACATACCAAAACTGACCCAATAGTAACTTGCTATTTTCACAAAAACATTAGAAACAAAGAACTTGTTACTACTTTTTCAAAATGGAACTACTTGTAGGACACTGATTCCATTGCCTGTTCCACTCGGTTAAGTGTTTGCATTACAAAAACCCTAAACTGTTTTAAGTTTTTTCCTCCATGTAGCCACTCTTATTCCTTTGCTGCTTGTTAGATCTTTGAGGTTTAACTGTGTGCTGCAAGCTGAGGTTCCCAGGCAGCGCATACTGTTCAATGCACATGTGCTAGTTATCATTACTGCTCCTCCATGTGCCTTTTACTTCTGCAATGACTCATGTCCCGTGCCACGCTGAAAGTGCATCCATGTGAAAGGATGGTCCTGTGCCCGCCTGAAAAGGGCAATATAAGAAGCACAGCGAAGTGATGAGTGCAAATGAAGGGCCTCCCAACTGTGTCTTGGTGAACTAGTGGTTGGGAGGCTTCTGCTAACAGCACACTTCAAGCTTCACACAAACTCCACATTTCAGCCACTTTCTCAGCTCAGAGGCAAATATCTCTTCTCCAGAAATTGAGTTCTCAAGCTTATCAAAAAGGTGTATATTACATCCTCTTTTGCTGTTGCTTCCTGGTCATACTTCCTCTCTGTCTTGATGAAACAATTCGTATTGGCTCTCTTCATATGGATCCTACTGTTAAGAACAGCTCTTCAGAATGTTCAGTCTGCCTGAAGGTTTCTTTCTACTCGTACCTGAATACCTTACTTTTGGTGACAATGCATTAGAATCTTACTTGCAAAGAGATTCTGAAAATAAGCATGTTGTTGTTGAAACTAGTTTTATGGGGTTTTATGCAGTTGTAAAAGCTTCAGAAAAGGCAAAGCCAGCTGGGAATACAGATTTTTTTCTGCAAATTAGGGAGATCCTGACAAATTATTTGAAACCATTAGAGAAAATGTCAGAAAAGTTGGTCCTATCTTACTGGTTGAAAATAAAATTGGAACTTATCTTGCAACCTATAATTCATTGGTATGTACTTCGATTTATAGGGCTCACAGATTAATGTGGTGGCACTAAATCAATCTTTACTTTGGGGAGAAGGCAAGGTAGCTGAAAACATGGCTAAATTAAGAAAGTGGTTGGCCACTCCTTCTCAGTACAGAGAAAGAGATGCCCCAACCATTGAAACAATCTCTTCACCAGACAGACTGGCACCTCAAAACCCAAGCCAAACTCACACAGCTGGAGGAAGAGCTGGAAATCCATCTGATAGATGGAGAGTTGTGCACATCAACACGGTGTATGGGACTTCATCATGTGTGGGCTCCCTCAAACCACATAATCTACTTGGTTTGTCAAGAGCCTCCACGCTCCATAGAGCACAATCTCCGTCCCAAAATAAGGTCAAGCGTACACTGAGAAAAGCTAAAAGGTTTATATTCGAATCGTATTTCTGATTTTAGTATAAACTAACAAATCTCTGATTTTACAGAAACAAACTTTTCTCTTGAATTAATAAAGGAAATTTCTGCCAGAGCATGGAAATATTTGACCATAGCCACATTCTGGCCAAAGGACATTTCCTACTATCCTTTTGAAAGTGGTGTAAAAGTTAATAAGTATCCTGGTTTTGAAATGGAGCATTTATTGTTAACTAAACTTCATTGGAAAAAAATATTCAAGGCAGGAATTCTATATAGGAGAGAGTCAAAGCTCTGTGTTTCATTTAGAAGTGAATTTTTTTCAGTGGGAGCAACAGTTGCTTGTCTCCAAACCACCTGGGACAAGGGGGAAAAAAAGCTTCAGTACAATTTGAGCCAAGAGTGCAGAACTTACTTTACAAAAAATGGGTCAAACAATGCCTATCTCAGGAATGAATCCGTGGGTTCCAAAACAATATCCCTTTGGTCTGGATGGGCCAGACTTAATGCCATATTACTGGAAAACAGAAGTGGAGGAGTTAAAGAAAATGGGCCTCACTCCTGGCGGTCCAGTTGCTCCTCTGCCAGACACAGAAAAAGAGGCAGAGGCATTGAAAAAGAAATTTCTAGAAGAGCCACAGCAAAGCAGCTTTTACCAGTCAAGAACCAGAGCACATCCTGGCAGAGCTCTGTCACCAAATGCTACCGTGTTCAAAAGGCCTGCATCGACTTTGACAAATGCTTCAGCACCAGCACTGAGATTGTCACTACCAGCAATGGTAAAGAAACCACATCCAATGCCAATGCATCCTGTTGGGGAAGTGGAGAAGATGTCAGGTTTATTAGGGCAAATACTCCTTGTTCTGACAGGATTACTGCCTGGGTTTTTCCTGAAATATTAGAGACTGAATTGGTGGTGGACTTCTCTTAGTTTTGCAAAGGGCAAAACACTGTGTGCTTTCTAAAGTACTGGGAATTTCCAAAGTACCACCATGAACTTGGACAGATCTTGCTCATGAACATGCCCATGATGTCCCTGGCTTTTTATCATCTTCCTCTTAATCCTGTTTCTGCCATGCAGCTTGCTGTTCTGACAAAAAGCTGGTCTACTACTTTTTGAAAACTCCCATGATATTGGTCTCAGCCCTTTTCTCCTCCTTCTTTCTCAATGGCCCTCACAGCTAACTATCTCATCATTGGGATATTTGGACATTTGCTAACAGATAACTTCCTCCTCTGCTACACAGCCTCTTGTTACCTTAACTCAGTTAGCCACAGCCTGTTGTTTCCTTGAAAGCTTTGGGATAAGAATAAACTTTGATAAACATACTTCATCACCTGTTCAAGAAATCAAATTCTTAGGTCTGAAGTGTACAAGGACTGACATGATTATACCTGATGAAAAATGGATTGAAAGTAAACAGGTTAAGAAACAAATTGATTGTAACAAATTCTATGATTTTAAAATCCTGCAGAAATTAATGGGCCAAGTAAAGTTTGGCTTTCCTTTTACTACTTATTCTAAACATGTGTGACAGCCATTGTATGCTGCTATAATAAACGAAAAATTATGTTCCATTTTCTGCCCATAGAAAGCTTTATTGCATAAAATGTGTTGTCAAGGAGTTAAATGAAAATTGCAGCCCAAGGGCAGTGTTTCTGTTCCTAAGCTTGTGACAGATGCCACATTGAAAGCTGAAGTCATCTCCCGTATCACTGGCAAATTGGCTTCCCATCATTTTGCAGGACCCAGACCCCTACACATTCAGAAATTGCTGATGGCATCAGTTGCAGTTTTCTTTGATCAAACCGCAGTCTTTGATCCGTGACTCAACATTTGTCTGCTGAAAATATCTTAGATTTTTGCCATGGAGATTTTCTCTGTGGGCCAGGCAAACCTTATCTCAGGTCAAAGTGTGCTGGAGTCCTTCAGAGTTTAACCCAGCAGATGGCTCGGCGTGAGGAAGACCGTCTGATTGGACTGCACTTACTCGTCCCTGTCTGCACTCAGACAGCCCTTACGACTGCCACCGAAACAGAAAACTGCATACGACTGAAGAGACCCAAAGACAATCTTGTACTGGTTTCCAAAAATAAACAACAATCCAGACAGATAAACCAATTCGGTCCAGCTGATCGCAGATGCCATGTTAATTAGGCCAGCCTAAGCATCCACGGATTTTTGTCCTTTCACTTTTGAGTATGTGTGGTACATTCCTTTATCTGTTCTTCATACCAGGCCTGGGCACCACAGGGCAACAGCTTTTGAATTGATGGAATCTACTGAATATGAGTAGATTCAGTCAAATTGAGGAGTTTATCAAACAGAGATTTTAAATTGTAACATGTATCTAATTTAACTAACTTGATACTTGGGTTTTTCAACAACTTAATAACAGAAGCAGGTCGGATGCATAAGCATCCTACAGCTACAGGAATGGAGCACTGAGCAGCTGTGAGGCTGTCTCTTTTTGTAGTTTCATTATCAAAACACTGAACCTTGGTATCCATTAACTTCCTTGCTAATTTGTGCCTGAAGTTTTTTCTTGTGTTATATGTTTCTCTAGAATAAGGACCCAAAAATGGCTCGAGTTGCACTGGAATCTCTGTACAGACTACTGTGGGTTTACATGATCAGAATTAAATGTGAAAGCAACACAGCTACCCAAAGGTAAAATGGTTTATTTGTAATAAAAATCCGTTGTAGAGTGGATGTTGCCAGCGAAGAGGTTTTATAGTTCTCCTGAATTCCTTCAAATTGAACCTATTTCTGTTGTGAAATAAGAAACTCAACTGTACACAACAAAATATTCCCTCTTGTGGCACTATCAGTTATTCTGTCACCTATGAAAATTACTGCATAAAGTGTTTCTGCTTTTGGAAAAATTAGAAGTCACTCTTTGTTCAGTGTAAGTTAAAAATACTTTTGTAGTGGCCATTGACGGGTTCATTTTTATTTGTAATGTAGTGATGAAATAAAATAATCACATTGAATCTGTAGCAAAGGATCAGAACAAGGTACCCCATTACGTTTTCATTTCAAAGGAAGTATTTTCTGGTCTTTCCAAATGGAGTGTCATGGTAAATGAAGGCCTGCAAGGTCCAGAAATGTCTAATGTTTATTTTTCTTTTGCAGTCGACTTATTACTATTGTCACAACCCTTTTCCCAAAAGGGTCCCGTGGTGTTGTGCCAAGAGATATGCCTCTCAACATCTTCGTGAAGATAATACAGTTTATTGCACAGGTATGGGAGAGCCATGCATTTCTCTTTCCATGTAATGAACAACTTGCTTTCCCAATGGCAAATCAACAAATAAGTGAACTTCTAATGACTGAATTTTTTGCAACCCTCTTGACGTTATCTTTCATCTAGGGAATGATGAAATTATAGCCTGAACTGGAGCAAACTTTTGAACAACAGGTTTTGATTAACCTCATTCCATTGAAAATTGATAAAAATAGGTTTAGTTCAACTCAAATGTAATTTTTGTCAGTTTTTTTAATTTTCAGCAAGTCAGAAAATGCTTTTGTTGACACGCTCTGACTGTCAATAAAGTTCAAAATAGTAAGCCATGTCTCATCCTGATACTGAATCATCCCTGCTGTATAGGACAATATTTCAGAGCAGTAAGTCAGATGTCAACCAAGTTCAGCATGGAATTGACACATGTAGTTTTCATCAGTTCAAATGGGAACTGCTAAAATAAACTAACCTGCAGTGCTGGAAGTTTCGTTTCTTTTATGACTTAAATTCAGAAAATTTTCCCATTGAGCAAAGCACTTAAGAACATACTTTAAGTCTCTGAATAGGCATGAATAAAACAGATGCTTAAAATCTTCCCTTAACTGTGCCATCTGTGAACAAGCTCTCTTTATGTAAAATACTGTGTTAGTACCATAATTACCGCGGTTTAAATGAAATAATTAAAAGCTTTATTTCCAAAATGGATCATTTTCTATTTAAATGCTAT
>VZTA01014362.1:0-14677 GCA_013398855.1 Mohoua ochrocephala | reverse complement strand
TTGCTGACATTGAATTCCTAGTAAACATACCAGAATCTTAAAATTGCCTAACTCACTTAACATCTTAATTAACACATTATGTGGATTCACAGAACAGTGCTAAAATAAAACTAAGGTAGGTACTACAGCAAACGACAGGTTGATGAGAATAATAGGATTATGTTTGATTTTCTCCAAATTCGACTTCATTTGTTGTGATAAATAGCAGTATGAGAAACAACATAATTCACTGTCAAAGGCTCTCTTGGTATTTTGAAATAATTGTGAAAGGAATTCATCGTTGTAAGTATTCGGAACCATTCAGGGGATTTCATATTGACATTGCTTCCTTCAAGAACTTGAAACTATTTTCCAAGTGTTTCATGTTTTAAAAAAGAGCAGATTTTCTATGTAAAGTGATATCAAATTTCATATTCCTTAGAATGCGAAGTGGCTAAAATTGCTTATTCACTGCTGGTACTTCATAAAGAAGAGAAACTCAGATGGAAATTCTGGAGAAAATTATAAAATAATTTCAGCAAAATTTGCTGAAAATGTGAGAAAAGTATTCTCAGGGTTAATTATGTTTAATTCCTTTATGTATTGAAATGAAAGTGATATGTATAGAAATGTCATGCTTAATTGTATGGGAAATCTTGGATGTATACCTCGTGAGGTAAATGCTTTGTAATGACAGAAATTTTATTTCCCATAAGAACAGTACAAATAAAAGATCGAAACCACTTACATTTCTACCCCTCTAGTTTTAAAATATTCCAAACATTTTCTCAAAGCATTATAAAAAACTGAAAAGGACTGAGAAAATGAAGAATAGGTTATATGTTTTTTACCACAGAAAGGATGCTGTGGTGTGCTTGGTTTTCTCTTATGCGCATGGGCTCCTCTAAGTCTCTTTCCAAAGTAGCCTGTGCTTTCTGATATCTGCCTCTAAACCAATGCTTGTAAATCCCATAAGCACTTGTTCCTCGACAGGTTTCCTCAACACCAGTTTTTCATTAAAATACATCTGAGGCATTGATGGCAATTCATTTAGACCTTTGTGAGTCTGCAGTTCTGGCATTTTTTGCTGTCAGGACTTAATTGGTGATTGCGAAAATCCCTCTTGTGGAATCACCTCCTTTGTGCCACATCTATCTCAGAAAGAATTTCATTTGGAGACGTCCATTCAAACACTTGGGAAGAAAACGCCATGCTGTAAATCCTATCAGCTAAGATAATAACAGTAGTAGGTTATCATACTGTATTTTTTTTCCCCATATGGGTTCATAAGGATTTATGCAAATGATAATACCTGCATAATGCTATAGTAGTCTTAGACATAGTGTGACTAAATTGTATGACACATGAAAGGAAGTGGATGCATGAAATTTCTCCATGTAACTCCTTCAAGAGAGAAATATTCCCTATCTTTTTTTTTAAATTCTAAAAAAATCAAATGGAAATTAATGATATTGTTGAATAGAATTTTTCTGAAACCTTTAAATTTGTGTAGTCCTGATATTTGGAGTGCTCATTTACATTTTGGAGAAAAAGTAAATTTAAAATATGAATCTTGAAATATGGAGAAAAAGAATCACTGACTCAAGTCCTTTATGGTGCTCATCACAATCCTGTAATTGATGAGCATACCGATGTGGCAGTTCACACCTTTGAAACAACATAATTCAGCGTAGAAGAATGATAACTGATCTTGAATGGACAGTTATGTAAAACAGAGCCTGTAGCTATCCTTTAACTCTGAGGTCAAGTCTGAATGTCTTCATGATATTTGGCTATGGGGTTCTCCCAGGATACATGTAAATAAAATTATGGGAGCATGTTACTCTGGAATGTCTGCAGGGAGGGAAAGCTGAGCCACAGCCCAGTGCCTCCTGGAGCAGTGTTAGAGGACTACACAGGATGGAGTATCAATTGATACAGTCTTGTCCACACTGCCTTTTGAGAGTAGTAGTTGAAAAGGTCCAAAATGAATCAGACACTATGCTATTCATACAGAATATGCCTATACTAGTAAATAAAACAGATTAGAAGCGGTCCTCCAATCTTAAAAATAAGTTGCAAGGCACAGCTTGTGTTCATATTGATCAAACAGGGTGGCCATAACCAAGTTATCTACTGAGAATAATCTCAGTGACATGCAAAGTTTGTCTTACCTGAGCATTTGTTCAAGACTGCAAGTTAGGACAGGCTAAAACTGGATCTAGGGCAATGTTAATAATTTAACAGTATGCAGATTTCATGCAAGTACTAAAAGCAGTCTGTCCCCTTTTAGTTTGAAAATATATCCTGAGAAACAAGGGGCAAACACCAGTGACTGGATAATTAACTTGTTCTGAGTTGAGCTGAATCTTATATGACCATCCACATTTACACAACAATAGAGCCCTAAACCCTTCCACACCATTTCAGTCCCGTACTCTCAGGTGATCTACAATAAAGCCAGACTGTGGGTATGGGCTTTAAACTGGCTGGCATACACAGGGAGATCCGATGGACCCACTTGAGTTAAGTATACGCAGATAGAAAAACAGATTTAGTATTTACTATAAATTTTCAAAATCAAATATGAGTGTTTTCAGAGGCAATTTAAACAGCCCACCTTTGACCTGGCCCACAGAAGGATCAGACGTACTCAATCATTGCAGCTGGAAGTCATCTAACAGAATGCGGATAGCAAAATCTGAGCTAGGCATTTTAAATTTTTTATACACAATATAAACGAATAGGCACTGTGGGCTCACATCCACATTATAATGATGCGTGTTTGCTTGTTTATCTGTACCTGTTTGGTCAGATGAACCTCAAGTTTTCCAAAATGGATGCAATAAATGACAGTGGTGTGGCAGCTATGGAATGCCTACCCTAACTTTCTAAATTGTCTTTGTAGACCACCTTTGAGTGTAAGTGATCAGATTTTCATAGACATCTGTAGTAATTATATTTTTCTTTGCTATTTTATAAAGAAGGTACTGGGAATGATTCCATTATTTCTAACAAAAGCTAATTGTTGTATTGATTTCATGGCATCTATATGTTGGACTCTACCCTGACACTGTGAAACCAAGTAAAAATTAAAATAAACCTCCCAATTCCTGAAAGGACTCATTAAATGAACCAGTTGCATATATCTTATGAATACTGTTCTTACATCATCCTAAACTAATTTCAGGAAGGGTTTTCTTGAGTAAAGGTGCCAGGCCAGGGACATCTTGCCATCCTGTAGTTTTTATGCTGTGGTAATATCTTATGATGTACTATCATGAGCTATATTGTAGTATTCACTCATTAGATAAATGAAAAATAAGCAAAACAAACCTTTTTTTACAGAAAATATTCTTGATTTTGTCTCCATTCTCCATATTTTATTCAGTTATTTCAGATTCAGAGTACTTGGAAATATATCTACATTTCTTTTCAATTTAATTTTCCAACAGAAGATTGCAGGATTGCGAATAATAGGCTGTCAGTTCCTTCATTATCACATGCGTGTCCCTTCCTTCTCTGCAGTTATTTTACTTGAGGGTCATTTTATTTGAATTTGAGTGAGAGCAAAAGGGCTAACTCCTCCTGCCAAGAAACAAATTAGCTTTTTACGTTGTTTAATAACTGCATCCAGTTCCAAATGCCACCAAACAGCTATTAAACAGCAAGCCCCTTGAACAAAAACTCAATGGTGCATAACACACTTGATTAGATGTACTCTTTTCTGAAAGGGCCATTATTCTTAGTAGGCATATTTCATTACTGTTAATCTGAGTTTAAATCTATGCACCCATAACCTAATAACTCCATCTGAATTGTCTAATGTTATCTAGCCAATCTTAGGATGTCTTCTAATATTTGTGGGTGATATTTTTGAGGCTGAAGAGCTGCACTTAGTGTTCTCTGTTGCCGTTTCTTCAAACTGAGATCAATCGTGCCTAGGAAGAAAAAGGCTTTGCTATTTTACTGCCTACTTTATTTTTCTCTTCAGTTGAAACAAAGCAGTATTCTCAGCAGTTTCCCAGCAAACACATCATTTCCAATTACTGCTTGGTATTGGTTTCTGTGCCTGGATTACTGAAGGCCTTTCCTTTTAGTCAGTTTTCTCTATTTGCAGAGAGTGACACAGGTGTATTGCCATGAGGATGTGTGTGGTTTGTCTATATGCATCAATAAGCAATATCAATAAAATATGCTTTCAAAAACAGCATCAGATTGGATAATATGTTTCACTGCTGGCAATAATAAGTTTCCTAAATTGAGAAGGAGGATTTGCTAGTTCTACTGGAATCTTGATTTAAATGTGTTTCCTGATTTGTTAGTGAGCAAATGTAGAAAAATATCTGCGGGTGATTTTATTCAGCCTACCAATTTATGTATTTTTTACCTCCTTAAGACACTCTTAATAGCAATTAAAAATTTAAACATCATTATAAAGTAATCATGTAAAGATTCTTTTAAAAATAATTTGGCATTATGTGAAATTTACTATGTTGTGCTCATATTTAAATTTTGATAAATGAATTTAGAACCTTATAAATGTGTAATATGTAACATAAACCTTCTATGTAATAATGTCCTTAGGAAATAAAGCCCTAAGAGATGAGAAAGGTAGGCTTCAGCACTATAAGGTTATCTAGTAGCTCTTATAGGGTAGAGTACAGTACAGTACATGATTTTGAGAAGATATGCATGCACATGTCAAGATTCATGTGCTTCTTTGCATTACCTTCAGCCTCAAAACAAGTCAAATTCAGAACATTAGTTGAGTGTTTGTTTTGAATGTGACTATCGTGATTTTTTACTACTCTGGAAACCTCTGATGGCTTTAATCATTCATTGGCCAAAAAGGCCTTATATACTAGCATGCATTGAAAGATGAAATCTGAATGCTCATGAAGATGGGGCAAAACAAGAGTTAGGAAGTAAACATTATACTTAAGCAGAAGCAAAAAACCAGAAAGAATTGAAAATGTTAGAATAATGATTTCAATACTTCTGTGACAACAGCAGAATTGAAATAATAAGGACAACCTTCTAAAAACACACGTAACAGTTCTATTCCCCTATCTCACATATAAAGTCCTAAACATTTTTCTCAATAATTTTTACTTGGAGTTCTATATTGAAATTTATATTATCTTGTCAATCTTCTACCCTTTTCTGAAAGAAATGGCATTCTATTGGGCTAACTGATTCTGTAGGGTGTGTATCAGTATATAATATTTAGGCATCCTCACAAATTTCTATTTTTCTGAGTCCTTAGTGCATTCAGAAAGCACAGTCTTAAAAATATTCCATTAAAATGGTGTTACTCACCAGTTTTAGTCTCATATCGGTGTACTGCAGTTGATATTCTATTCTTTGTTTGTTGCTGGAAAATAAACAAGGCTTTTTTTTCCTGGCAGTTTAAAATTACTTTGTTAACTTTAGAACCATCAGACTGATTTTTTATTGTACTATTTCTATACATAAGTCATGAAATTACTTAGCAACTCTCTTTTATATAGCAGTGAGGAGAATAAAAAAGTAATGATATTTATGAGTTTATGTTTTCTATTATTCTTCTTATTCTATAGCAATTTCTCTCCTGTTAGGAATTAGAAAGGATAAAATGTAAACATAAGTTATGTACAAGTAATAAAATTTACATATTCCACTGTGCATTGAAATACTGGAATGGTTTCTACTTTGGAAAAATAATGCCCTTTGTGAAATCCTACATAGTACTGGCAAAGTGCAAAACTGCAAAGAGCTGCAGCGGTGATGGCATTGACCTTGTCCCCATTCACACTTAGAGGAGAAGGCATTCTCCTTATATTTGTCATTGAGATACATAACATGGTCATAAACATGGTCAAACTATATATAAACGTCCAAAAAGCTAAACCTGAGAAAATACTGATAATAACACTGCATTACTTTTTCTGATAAACCAAGAAATATCAGAGTCAGAATTCTTCTCTGCTCTCAGAGGAAGAAATCACAGCTCTGATCAGTCCGAGGAATGCCCAGACATGACATGGTAAAACAATTCTCATTAAAAACAAAAATAAAACAAAGAAGAAAAACAAACAAACAAACAACATTAAAAAAAAAAAACAACCCAAAAAGCATTCAGGGTATGCAATTCAGGAATGAGTGTCTTTTCCCACTCTGAAAAATGCATGTTTTTCAATTGGATCTCCATGTTTGCATTTTTTCAGTTTCAGAGTAGGACAGAAGAGGGAATAACAGAATCATTTAGATTGGAAAAGACCTTTAGGTTCATCAAATCAAACCATAAACTTTGCACTGTCTGGTCCACCACTAAATCACGTCTCTAAGCACTACATCTATATGGCTTTTGAACACTTTCAGGGTTGTTTATTCCACTGCTTCTCTGGACAGCCTGTTCTGATGCTTTGCCACCCTTCCAGTGAAGTTTTTTTCCCTAATATATCAATCTAAACCTGGCACAACTTGTGGGAATTTCTTCTCATCTCATCTCACCTGGAAAAAGAGACCAACTTCCTACCTTGCAAAAACCTCCTTTCAATTATTTCTAAAGAGCAATGAGGTCTTCCCTTCTTTCCAGCATCTTTTCTCCAGGATAAATAACCCCAGCTTCCTCACCCGCTCCTCATAAAACTTTTTCTCTAGACCCTTTGTGAGATTTGTTGCCCTTCTCTGGACTCCCTCCAGCAGCTTAATATTTTTCTTGCAGTGAGGGCCCCAAAACTGAGCACAATATTCAAGGTACCTCTCTTAGTGTGAATTATTACCACAGTATGTATCTATGCATAGCTTCACTCCTGTCTTTGGTAGAAATGTGGAAGAGATCCTGATCACCATTTCTCATTAAAGGCATCAAATTTTCACTTTCTGAAGCAGAAAACAAATTAATTTTTTTGTGTGACTATAAATTCCAACTGGATCACTTCTATTTACAACTCACTCTCCAAATTCAGAGGTGTTATAGCAGATATTACAGGTAATACCAACATAATCCTTGAATGAATGATATTCATCTCAACCTGTTCGTGCATAGCTGCTTAGTTCTACACCATGCTGAGTAAATAGACCCCAATGCATTCCTTTCACAGGATGGATATAATTAATTCCTATTTAGAAAGGATTTTGTGGTTTTCAAAAAAATAATAAAATTCTACTACTGTTACAGCCATAGTCAAAATTCTTGAAATGTATTAGAAGATGCATTCTGAAAACTAAACAATTTGAAAAGAGAAAATAGCGTTTGCATCGTGACATGAATAAATTATAGGATTGACTGGGACAAAACAAAAGATCAATAAATTTCTACAAATTTACATTTCAGTTTGCTCATATTTGTCATGGATGATTAAATCCCCATTGACATCTGGGATTAAAGTTCCAGATGAATTTTTAATCAGGCATTTAGGTATACCAGCAAACACATTGGGGCTTGTGTGTATCAAGAACTGTTTTCTTTTTCTTTCAAATGAAAATGAAATTAAAGAGAGCATATTTATATATGATATCAGAGAAAATATATTTATTCTAAATAATGCAAAAATCTTGTCTGAAGTCATGTGATTTGTCAGGTTATGCAGCTATTTAAAAATTTTACTCCATAAATATGTATATTTGCAATTTAATTCAGATATGTTTTCAGCTATGCAAAGAAATGAGTTTGAGCATGTCTTTTATCAGAGATTCTCTATTTTTTTCCTTCAAACACATTATCCATGACTCATATATTTAAAACAAAAAAAAAGATAGTGAGTGACTGATAAGGTGTTAAAAAAACTCACTAGGTCTCAAGTTGTCAACTGAGCCAAAGCCAACATTTCTTTCTAAAGCTTGCTGTGCCAGTCTGGACACAATTCTGTGCAATGGGCTCTAGGATGACCCTGCTTGAGCAGGGAGGTTGGACCAGATGAGGAGGTGGCCAGGACCACTGTGGTCCCTTCCAACCTGACCCGTTCTGTGATTCTGTCATTTTGTGATTTGGATATAAGGAAAAGCAGAAAAGGGGCAAAGGATGAGACTGATATAATTTTAATCTGTGTTGAAATTGAGGTAGGCTTTGCTAACTGGAGTGTTTTAAAGGCCGAAGATTTAACCCATAGATAAATTGCATTTGCTGAGGTAAAACAGGGAAGATGGAGACAGAAAATGCTGATTTAAAAAAACCCAAAAAACCAACACAAACCTCAAATATAAATGGGCATTGTTTTGCACATTTGGGTGGAATATTGCAGCTAAACTGAAGTGACCATTCCCAAAGCCTTTAATTTCTATTAAGTTGTTCAGCTCTATCCCTGAAATTGTCTGTTCAAAGCACTAAATTCAAATTACATACTCAAAATACTTAGGTGAAAATCTGCACTGCTAGGAGTTTGAAAACAAATAAAACAATGCTGATTTCATCTGTGCAAAGGATATTTATTTGATCCCAACTAATCACTGCAATTTTGTTGTCAAAAGTGATAGAGATATCCTGAGAAAAAAATTAGAAAATTTACAGAAAATAGGACTAAATTGTATTATTATTACCCATAAGACCATTTTGTAGCGACATTAACATCTAGCCCAGTGAAGATTACCATCTACAGTTCAAACTCCTAATTTCCCATTTTTGGAAAAATAACTTTTATCTTTTTCTCTTGTTTTCCTTTGCACATATAGATGAACTCATATACACAGATCCTACACCACAAGATTCCAAGATGCTAACAGTTAATACAAGTTCATGATATTGCTATTGAGTGAGAACAGATAAAAAATTTCCATTATAAAGATAAAACCCAATAAAATAAACTTACTTATTCTCAGGTCTTTTCACATGGTGTCCAATTTAATTTCAGTGGAATATGAAATTATCTTCTTAATTATCTCTGAAGGGAAATTAGAATTTTTTACTAACAGTCAATGGCGCTAGGAGGAGTCACAGCACTCTGTTAAATTGCAAGTCATGTTGTTTATGGAATACTAACCTTGGGATTGTTTCTCTGAATTTTTCATCACTGAGTAGTAAAGCAATTGGTAACTAGGTATGTTTTACACAGTAACAAATCTCTTCCTAAGAAGTGTTTGCCTTTGTACCGTGTATATCTATTAATATTGCATTTAACTTTCTTCTGTTTTGTCTAAATCAATTCTAAAGAAAATAATCTCTGCAAGTACTTCACACTCCCAAAGACAGGGAATGCCATCATTTAGCCCCAGTAGGCAGCTCAGCCCCACATGGCCAATCACTCTCCCCTGGCGGGACGGGGAGAAAATGGGATGCGGAGAAAATCAGAAGGGTAAAAGTAAGAAAACTTGTGGGTTGAGATAAAGACAGTTTATTAGGTAAAACAAGAGCCACATGCACAAAGCAAAGGAAGGAATTCATTCACCATTCCCACGGGCAGACAAGTGCTCTCCCAGAAAGCTGGGCTCCATCACGAATAACAGTTACTTGGGATGACAAATGTCATCATTCAAAATGTTCCACCCTTTCTCCTTCTTTCCTCTAGGTTTTACTGCTTCTCACAATTTCTGCTACTTTCAGATATGTTAAGATATGAACAGGGTAAAATACTTAATTCTTTGCAGTCAGATTTAATTTAGAGCATCTTATATTTCTTTCTAGAAGTAATCAATGTACCCAGACTTCTATTTTTAAAGCATTCCTTAGTAATTTGCTTATGTCAAGGAATGAGCCAGAGGTAGAACCTGGAAAAATATCAATTATCAGTTGTGAAATCTAGAGTGAATTGAGTCACTTAGACCTTCTTTCAATATCACAATGTTTTCCTTTTTTTTTTTTTTTTTGTTTGTTTGTTTGTTTTTACACACTGTTGAAACAGCAGTGCATGTGATTATGGAGATACAGCATGAAAATATTTTACAAGCCATACTGAAAATCTGTATTGTGTTTCAGGACATGCTGCAAAAGAAAAGTAAAACTGATTTTTAAAAGCATGTTGGAAACAAAAATTGAGTCATGGAAATTTTTCCATTCTTTGCTTTATTAAGGAATTTTTGGGTTATTTAGCCTCAAGTTGTCATTGACTCAGCAGTCTACCTATCACATTTACTTGAATTTATGAATATAGCCTGATTCAATAATATTGATTTTAACTATTGTTAATCACTATGATGCTTGTCTTTTAAAATTTATTTAAGAGCTATAACTGTAAACCACAAAGATTTCTGCTGCAAGTGAAAAGTCATACTGTCATTCCATAATCAGACCTCCAATGAATAAGGAGAAACAGAGCAGGTTTAGATCAGATGATAGGAAGAAATTCTTTACTGCGAGGTGTGTGAGGCACTGGAACAGGTTGCCCAGAGAAGTGGTGGATGTCCCATCCATGGAAGTGTTCAAGGCCAGATTCATCGGGCCTTTGAGCAACCTGGGCTAGTGGAATTTGCCCCTGTTCATGCCAGGGGGGTTGGAGCTAGATGATCTTTAAGGTCCTTTCCTACCCAAATCATTCAATGGTTCTATTCTATGAAATAAAACATATATGGTGCTATATAATGCAAACTTCATGTTCACATGAACTCTTTAGCTATTCTGTCTTAAGCTATACAGGTATATGAGCCAAAAATTCACAGATCAAATAATTTATTACTGAATATAATAGATTTTGCTGTCCTTTAATTTTTTTTTTCCCCCCAGGAAAATCTAAACATTCATGAAAACAAACTGCCAATCCCATGGTTGTAGTAACTCCATTATGTTTCTTGGAGATGACAAAATTATGCAACCGTGTTATAAATCTGACATGAAGCTTCTAGGGATTGCCATCTATTTGTTTCCACCTTGTAGATAAAAATATGCAAAACAAGACATTCTTTCTGAAAACCTGTAGTTGTTCACTTCAGGAAAACAAGATTACTTTGAAATTGCTTCTTAGACTTTTCACATCTGAAAATTCTTCTCCCTCTTTTTAAAGATGAAGAAAAATACTTATTGAAGCTTTATTTATTTTTTTAATATGGATGTGTGTTTTCTTAAACAAACCAAAACCCTATATTGTATTACTTTAATGCCATAGATTGAGAAGTTTTTAAATAGCTCTATTTTCAGGTCTTATTAAATAAAGAAATGTTGAAATTGAAAAGCAAAATCACAAACAGATTTTAAAAAGAACATTAGTGTTTACTTCCACTTATCCTCTTTTCATGTGAACACTGAAAACAGAATCCTATGTAATAATTTAAAAAATACATTTTCTTTTAATCATTAGGATGCACCAAACTGTGAATTCAGGATACCAAGTTCTAATTCACTTCACTTTCCATTTGATAAAATATACACCAATAATAAGTTCATATTTTTGTCAATATCTGCATTAATACTAGTACCATTTGTTATTCAAGAAAACAATCATTTTCTGTGTGTGTGAAAGAGCTGAATATTCTTATTGGAATCAGACTAATGGCCAAGATTATATAGTAAATTTAAATAGTAACATTTGGAACAAGAGGCCATCTTAAATGTAATAAAATTATTTGTGTCTTTGTAACTGAAAATTTTTTAATGATGCTACATAGATATATTGCAGTATTGCTTGTTGCCAAATTCTCTTATTTTACAGAATGTTTGCTACCTCTTACAATATCAGCAGTTTTTGGAAAAAAAAAATCATCTCTACTAAAGTTAGCTACTGTTTTTATATTATCTTTGTCCTTGAAAGTGTTTCTCCCCATTAGCTAATATACCAGCTGTTAACTGCTGGTAACAGATTTTGAGAAGCAATTTCTTAAGAAGGGAACTAATAGTTAATTAACTTAGGCATTTGTTAAGTATCTGAATGTTCCTTTTTATACTGACATTTATTATCACCAACCTTTAATCTTAGACTACAAAATGAGGTAATTAAATTACATTTGTTTGTGTAGCAGAGGACCTGATGAGTATTCTGGAACAACGTGTATTCTTTAGGACATTGAAAGGTCAATAAAGAAAACCTTAACCAGAACTACTTTTCAGTAGGTCATTTCACTTAAAAAAAAAAAAAACAAACCACAACAAAGGCTGCTTGAAAAGTTTTCAATATTTAAATATTAGTTGCCCGACTGTTGGAATAGGTTTCTCACAAGAACATGATAAGTACGAGAAATAGTATACTGGCAAAAGGTCAAAAAATTGAACATGAACTTTGTTTGGAAATACAAAAGCAGAGTAAGAAGGAAAGGGTGTGTCTTAAACCCTGTCCTTTTTGGATTAGGTATTTTGCACACTGAAAATTTAGCATCTTCTACTTGTCATTACAGCTCGTAACCTTCCACAGCAAAAGTGTAAACTTTTTCTTTAAAACATTGGACAGTAGTCATTCTTTTTGTTATAAACAAAATCTTTCAAAGTGTGAAATAGAACACCCCGTGTATAGGTATGAAAGAATTTATTGTAAATCTAATTAATATTTTAGTGATGATAAAATCAGTTATACTAATCCAGGCACAGTAACACTAACAGCCATAGCCTGTATTAATACATAAGAGCTTCATAACGCTCTTGAAACTGTTACACAGGACAAGTTCTGGTATCTAAACTCCCTGCTCACCCTTCCAAAGACTCCCTCAATTTTAAGGTCAGAGCAGACTGTCTTCCTCAGGAAAAGAGATGGGTTAACACAGCAGGACATCCCGTGTCCAAAGGAGGAGTCCTGTATTGGTCCTGGGGGCCTATTCCACTGCAGTCTTGCATCTATGTGGATGATATTTCGTATATTTTCTTAAAACAATCTTTTTGCTTATTAACTGGTGGATAAACTTTGCAAGGTGAAAGCCTCCCTCACTCTCCTCTGGCATAACAGGGCTTTTCTTAGGCAAAGACTGCTGGGCTTTTACAGTATCAAGGCACAGTTTAAGCTAAAATAGTTTAGGCAAGAGGAATAGACTAAAACTCTCTTAGTCTAAGCCAAGTCAGGCAAGTACTGAAACACTCAGCTGCCCAGTGAGTGTATATGCTGGGTCCTGCCGTTTTTTCACATCTGGAGCAGTGGAATGGACTTGTGGGGCCAGGTAACAGGGGGTTAGGCTGAGGAATGAGGAATGAGAGTGTAAGGAGCTCCATCTGCATTGCATGAAGTTTTTCTGCTTGGTCTAAAGCAGTTCTGGACTGTGCTGGAGAAGATGAGATGGGATACAGAAAAAGCGAGCGAACAAGGGCTGTAATTTAGTGCTTATGACTTTCCTCTGGGCCATCTGCAGTGTGCATTCAGCTTCGAGGGCTGATTAAGTATTTGAAATGTAAAGTACATAAATAGAAACCCTGGTTTTAAGTCTCCTCACACAGAGGAGAAATAAACCAAGAACATCTCTTGTACTGGAGGAACGTCCTAAGCACTAAATCCTTATCTAAAGGACATTGATACTCTTCTGGCCTCCTTCTTCAGGAAAATAGTAGTTAAATTTGGGGATTTTTAAGGGTACTTATCCAATGAATGTATTCTGTGAACACTCTCTTGCCTGTTCTCCTTCCAAACCTCTGACCTTGAAAGTGAAAAAAGTAAAAAAAGGAATAAAAAGCTTTGGAGATTCTTGTAGAAGACAGACTTGATCTAGAAAGCATTGAATCATTACAGTCAATTTCAGAGTGCCTTTAGACATAAAGATAAGCAGAATTTTGGTTACCTGGAGAATCTGAGCTTCCCAAAGATTCATATTCTTAAGAGGTCTTGAGAGTCACAGTACAGACTTAGTTATTTATACTCCACCTAAATTAGTCTCTGAACACTGTTTTTCAAACTGATTGAACATTGAAATGTTAAGCCTAGGTATGGTTAAATATTTTTGAATATCTGTGTGGATGGATCTGAGGTCTCATCTAGGAAAACAATACCATTTTTTTAAAAAAGGGTTATTTTACCCTTGCTACATGAATGTGAAGACTACTGTGGATGCCATTAAGGGAACAGTATTCTACAGTATTGTATACACTAAAAATGATTAATATTAAATGGAAAACAAATTAGCAAGTATAAATAGTACCTAGTGATGACTACCAAACTTTCTGCACCATTTCAGGACTATATGCACTGATATTCTTTTTCATTTAAGGGATAGGAGGCCCTTTCAGAGCCTTGCAGTTTATGGGATTAAACCATGTGTTGTCTCTGATACTCAGGAGCCGAAGTTATCACAATACTAAACTTTGATGGTTGCTAAAGAAGCTTGCAATACATACAACCATTTTTTTTCCCTCTTCCTTAGGGCATTCATTTGATAAAAAAATTTCAACTAGATGTTCATGGGTAAATTACCCTTTTTTTCTAAGGTAATGATGGTCAATGTAGGAAGGATTAAAGGATCTGTTCAGTAAGAAACTCAAAATATAGTAAAGCATTCTTATTTAACCAGTTTAATATTTTAAATAGTGTTCACACGCTTCATTCCATCATCATAGAATTTCCATGGGAAAAGTCAGAGAACAGTTTGTTCTTGTTCATGCTCTTAAAACCACTCATTCTGCACATTTTTGTAATATACCCTTTGGTTAGGTTAGCTTTTGTATCCCTCTGAAACACTTCGGGTTCTCCTGTATCCTTTTCAGAGCTGAGGGGACAAGAACTTCACAGTGCTGTAATGTATATATGTATATTTGTGTAATGAATATATATTCCTTAATTCCTTCCTAATAATTCTTTACACTTGGGGTTTTTTTGACTTCTGCCAAGCACTTAGCTGGTATTTTTAAAAAACTCCCTGTCTTGCGCCGCGTCGCTTCCCT
>VZTA01014354.1:1914-41122 GCA_013398855.1 Mohoua ochrocephala | reverse complement strand
ATGGTCGGGGCAGCCCCGGCCGGCGCCGCGCTCGCTCGGAGCCACCCCGCTATAAAAAGATCTATATTTTATTAAACGTCAGCATTGACTCGTGCGTCTCTTATCTCTGCTCTCTCCCGATGTGTCCCTGCAGTGGGGGATTCGGCGAAGGAAGCTCGTAACATGGCGGATAGCGAGGAAGGCTTCGGGCTCCCCAGCACGCCCGCGGATCCGGAGGCCAAGGAGCTCCAGGCTGAAGCCAAGCAGGACGCGCAGCTGGGGGCTACCAGCAAGTCGCCCACCTCGCCCCAAGCAGCCTTCACCCAGCAGGTAAGCACCCGTGCTGCTCTCCTTCGACCCCGTCACTGTTGAATTTTGGGGGTATTTTCCCCTTCTCTCCGCGGTTTTGGCCGCCCCAGCCGGGCGGTTGGGTTGTTTTAGGCCCCACGCGAGGGCAAAGCCTCACCTGGCCGTGGGCCTCATCCTGCTTTAGTGTTATTTGAGGTCGTGCTGAAGCTGCGGGGATGTGCCCGTGTGGGTTCTGGGGGGTGTGGAGGGGCAGGCAGGGAACGGGACCCGAAATACCAGCGAGGGGAACCCGCCCCGCAGCGGCACCCACGGAGCCACGAGAGTCCCCCCTGAGTGGGCAAACCCGCGAGGGAACGCACCCGGAGGGGAGATTCCGGCTGTGCGTGTTCGTGTGAGATATAAATGTATATATTTATATTCGTGTGAGATATAAATGTATATATTTATATTCGTGTGAGATATAAATGTATATATTTTATACACCCACGGCCGAGGCACCCCTCGCACAGCCCGGCGGGCACAGCTGCCCCCGCACCCCCCGCGGGCACCCAGGGCAGGCTGTGGCTGCCACGCGTGGGCACCCCCACAGCGCCACGGGGAGCCTGGGGTGTCCCTCATCCCCTGCCCCGGCCCTCGTGTGCCGGGACACGCCTGGGCTCCCGTGCGGGACCTCCGCGCTCCGAGCCATCCCTCGGCTTCTCCTTCCCGGGCTGGGAGCTGCCGGGGCTGGGAGCCGGCCCTCGGCCCCGCCGCCTCGGGCAGCGCTGGGAGCGGAGCGGGAGAAATGCGGGGAGAGGGGATTTTCCACCGTGATCCCCACTGCGGGGTCCCCCCGTGGAGCCCCGCTTGTCCCGTGGCAGGAACCCCCCGATGAACCCCCGTGCTCTGGCAGGGCCGGGGTGGGCACTGGCCCGGCGCCGGGGGCTCGGGGCCACCGGAGGCGTTTGGAAAGCGACCCCCGAAGTTTGACGGGGTGCTCTGGCTGCGTTTCTGTGACGGGAAGAAGCGCTTGGTTTGGCTGGGGGTGCCCACTGTGTCCCCTAGCCCAGGGGAGGGGTGCGTTGTCCCCACGGTGGCATCTGCCCCAACCGCGGGGCTCGCAGCTCTTGGGTGGGAAGGAGAAGAGAAGGGGGCGAGGGGAGCAGGGTGACACCCCACGCCGCTCCAGCCTGCAGAGCGCAGCCAGGGGTGTAAATCACTCGTGGGAGGGTGTAAATCTCCTCCGGCTGCCTCTGGGAGCAGCTGGGCCGGAGCGCCGGAGGATTTCTCTGGGAGGATGCAGTTGGAACTGGCTCCGGGGGCTCCCTCCCATCGCCTCCCCGCCCCACGAGCCCCGCGGCCCGCAGGACCCCGCTCCAGGCCCTCCATCACCGCGCTCCGGCCTGGAATCCCCCTCTGGCCGCCTTTGCGGCAGGGTTTTCCCGGGAATGCCCCGAGCTCCGGCCCGCAGAGCCCGGCCCTTTCCCGGCGAGCTTCCCGGCGGTGCCGCGCGGGGCCCGGCCGCTCTGGCAGAGCTGTCCCCGGGGCTGTCCCCGCGGCTCTCCGGGCTGTCCCCGCGGCTCCTGGGGCTGTCTCCGCGGCTGTCCCCGCAGCTCTCCGGGCTGTCCCCGCGGCTCTCGGGGCTGACGCTCTGTGCCTCCCCCCTCCGCAGGGCATGGAGGGCATCAAGGTGTTTTTGCACGAACGCGAGCTGTGGCTGAAGTTCCACGAAGTGGGCACGGAGATGATCATAACAAAGGCCGGGAGGTAAGAGCGGGAGGGTCCGCGGTGCCCTTCGCGTTTGCGGGGACGGGGGGGACACGCCCGCCTGGATGGGGGGCAGTGGGCACCTCCCTGGCACGGAGACGGTCACATCTCGCGTGTCCGAGCCCCCCTCGTGCGTGTGCCACTGCCCGGCCGGGGAGAGCCCTCCCTGCCTGGAGAGACGCGGGAGAAATTGTTTCTTCTGGCTTCTTTCTCAACCAGAACAGTTGGATCATTAATTCCGACTTCAGGCCTTTGGAAACTTTCCAGGCGAACGCGAGTTGCAACCACTTGGCCAAAAAGCAAACTTTGTTTAGAGCAGCTCGGTGGGCCATAATAATAATAATAATAACAATAATTATTATTATTGCAGCAGTTTGACTCTTCTGCTTCCCCCCCTCCCCCAAAGTTTTATGCTATTTTACAGAGTTTTTTATTTATTTTTGCTCACTCTGAGGCGAATATTCCCAGCACAGCCACTTCACCCCTTTTAAAAGCCCATGCGGTCTTAAGATGCTGCTCACAGCGAGATAACGGAGCTGTTTAGATGCGGAGATAGATGCGGCCGCAAATAAATATCCTGTGGGGGCATTTCCATGCGGGTGTTTGTCCGCGTGGGTGTGCGGGAAAATATACAGCCTCGCAAATCCAACTTTATTGGGGTTCTAATCGCTTCCATGACCGGCTCAGTAAACCTGATCCGCAGATATTTATATGTGGACGCGGGTGTTTTTGAGGGGATTTAACATTATCCTCGATATTAATGTGGTGGAGGGTTGTTAAGTTGAAGAGCGGCCAGAGAAACGCAGTAAAAGAGTCTCTCCAGTCCCATCAACAAACCGGGAGCGGCCCGAGGGAGGAATTTTCGTTGGGATTTTCAATTAGGACCCTTGGAGGAAAGGGGGGAAAGCCTCCACGTGTGGGAACAGTTTTAGGTTGTCGGGACACAGTCAACAATGCAGAGTCAAACTTTCATTTTGCTCTGTCATCTGGTATTTGTTGTGGTCTTCCAAAATTTGCCTGAAGAGGGAGGGGAAAAATAAATATCGAGCTGGTTGGATAAAGTCTTGGCGAATGGATCTCGCCTTCCCCTCGAACCTCGCTGCTGCAAAACTGGGTTTGAGAGGGGTTTGTGGCCAAGGGGACGTGGGGTGAAGTGGAGGGGGGTGAAGTCGGGGTTGGGATCTCCCGAAAAAAAACCCTCGGTTCACGAGGGAAAAAAAAATCCAACTCTCGAAGGGAGACAGAAACCACCTTGCAGAAATTTCAAACAAATATCGCCGCGGCCAGAGATCTCATCTGGAGAGCAATAAAATGGACATTTCCAGGGCAGGGGCTCGAGGGGAGAGGAGGGAGAGGTTTCCTTCTTTATCTCAGTGCCCGTGGTAGTTGTTGGAGAAGCCCCTGGTCCTGCGGCTCAGGTGCTTTCGATGGAGTTCCAGAGGAATCTCCAGGTGGGATTTGGTTTCTTCTCCCTTAAAACTTTAAAGTTCAACGCCCGCTTCCTTCGTTGGGCGCTTTTCGCCTCCCTTCGGCTTTTTACAACCGAGTTAAAGCCCAGCCCAGGTGCCCCACGGCAGAGATAAGACCCGAGCCTCGGAGACGAGCGCGGTATTTTTAGAGGTGTGGGGCTTTTTTTTTTCCTTGGATTTTTTTGTTGTTTATGCGTGTTTTAAGTCCAGGGCTACATTTTCATCTGCTTTATTTTTAAATATTTGGAAAGCTCGAACTAAAATAACAGCAGCGGTTTAAGTGCCTGCCTTGCAGTAATGGAAAATATTTCGGAAAGCGCCTGCCTTGTGTGTGTCGCAGGGTTTCCAAGGATCCCCCAGGTGTGTTTGCTGCCGTCCCGGGGTGATCGCACGGCTGCTCACGGGTTTGCTCTTACACCTGAGTGCGTGGAGGGTTTTTTCCCCTCCGTATCTGCCCCTAGAACATCAAGGTGTTCATATAAACGTATTTTAAAGTGTTTACATTTCTAGATATGTAACATGTGGGAGCGTATTTCTATGAATATATACATTTATGGAAAGATATATACATTTTTTAATAGAAGTATCTATATTATAACTTCTATTTTAAAACTTTTTTTTGGCAAATTTCCTCTCCTGTTCCAGCGGTTTACGGACGAAGGGAAGGAACTCGCTTCCAAAAGTTCTCACGCTCGGGTTTGTTCAAAGAACGGAGATTCAAAACTTTGGTGAAACAAATAATTCGTAAAAATACGAATAGACGAGGACGTGACTAAACAAACCCGCCAGCCTCGAAATTCCCATTTTGCTTTGAGAAATCACCCGGTTGGCCTCGGCTGGGACCCGGAGCGGGACCCAGCAGCACCCAAACACGTCCCACACCCCGAGGGGAGGGTCCCGAGCCCTTCGGGGAGATCCGTCTGGGAATGTGGCGTTGCCCTTTTGTTAAATGACCCCCCCCCGACGTCTCCTCCTCGCAAACACACACGGAACCACCTCGGCAAACTCGCTTTTCTCTGCTTTTATTTCTTTCCTTTTAACAGGCGAATGTTCCCCAGTTACAAAGTGAAGGTCACTGGACTCAATCCAAAAACCAAGTACATCCTGCTGATGGACATCGTGCCAGCGGATGACCACAGATACAAATTCGCAGATAATAAATGGTAGGCACGCGTGGGGGGAGAGGGAGGGACGAGACCTCCGGGCTGCCCGGCTGGGAGATTTCCTTCCATCAGCGGCTCGTCCTTTTCCCATGCAAAATTCTGGGCTGCGGGAGCCTCACCTGAGCGCAGCGCGGTCCCTGGGAGAGAAGGGCACCCAAAAAAACCAAACAAAAGGAGAAATTCAGTCGCAATCAGCGAACGATAACTAACGCTGCTTGACCATGAGGTTATTTGCTGTTGTGGAGCTGATGGTTCAATTCCATTAAGGAAGGGAACATCTCCGGGCAGGAAGATCTGTAAGGGCTGGCTCTCTGCTCCTGCCTTAATTAGGGACGGGGGGAAGGATGGGGTTAAACGGGCAGGCAGCGAGAGCCATCTCCGACGGGAAAGGTGCCAAAGAGCTCAGGAATTCCCCGAGCCAGCGGCGCTGGAAATGCCTGTTCTCCCCAGGCACGGGGTACCTGAGTGGGAGGGATCCCGCGGGAGGGGACGGATGAGGAGCTGGAACCCACGGGAGGAACCCCAGGAGGGGATGGACGGGGAGCAGGAGCCCACGGGAGGGGATGGACGGGGAGCAGGAGCCCACGGGAGGGGATGGACGGGGAGCAGGAGCCCACGGGAGGGGATGGATGAGGAGCAGGAGCGCAGGGCAGGGGATGGATGGGGAGCAGGAGCCCACGGGAGGGGATGGACGAGGAACAGGAGCCCAGGGGAGGGGATGGATGGGGAGCAGGAGCCCACGGGAGGGGATGGATGGGGAGCAGGAGCCCACGGGACGTCCCCACGTGGCCGGAGCTCAGCCCCGTGTCCCCACCAGGTCGGTGACCGGCAAGGCAGAGCCGGCCATGCCCGGCAGGCTGTACGTGCACCCCGACTCCCCGGCCACCGGCGCCCACTGGATGAGGCAGCTGGTTTCCTTCCAGAAGCTCAAACTCACCAACAACCACCTCGATCCCTTCGGACACGTGAGTACCGGGGCTGGGGCACGGGCATCGCGCGTGTCCAGCACCCCGTGGGGTGTCTCCCGCCACCGAGGCCGTGGCAGTGTCACCCACCCCCAAACCCAGGGTTGGTGGGGGGTCATTTTCTCCGCCGGGAGAGCGGGATGAACCCCAGCGAGGACCCCCCAAAAATTGAAGCATAAACCTTAAAGCGGGGTTTTTTCGTGGGAATGGGTCACAGACCCCCGGGGCCTGGAGTTCGCGAGTGGGTGAAACTCTCCTGGCCTAATTGAGTGTTTGGGACCTGATTTTAATCGCATGGGGAGCCCCGGATCGTTAAAATCCGCCCGCTGCCTCCGGGAATTTGCCTAACAGGTAAAATCAATCAGGCATAATTAGCGGAGGAAATAGGAGCTAAAACCACGCGGATCCCTCGATCGGGGAGAAAAAAAAAAGAAAAAAAAAAAAGGAAAAGTAATAATAATTAAAGACAATTAGAAAAATTGAAATCCTGCTAGAACTTCTTGGGCATAAAAAGTTCTTTGCGAGACTCGTGGGGCCGTGAAAATTTGTGTGAATTCTGCAGCCAGGAACAGCCCTCCTTCGAAGGTCTCCAAAGATGCGAGTTCCTCTGAGCAAATATATATGTGCCTGCATGAATAACATATATATCTCTCTATAAAAATATATACATATAATTGAACGAATATGTGGATCCAGATCCTGCCAGCCCTTTCCAAGAGCGGATTTTTCTCCGGTCTCGTTTCAACACTTCAGTTTCATTTTTTCCAAGCTGGTTTTTTTTTTTTTTTCTTCGCTTTTTAATGATAAATTTTGTGCTATTAAATCCTCGCCCACGTGGTAGCCAAGAAGTGAGAGGGGTTTAGGGGAGAGGAGCCAGCAGAGTCCCCAGCCCACCCCAACGCCGAGCATCCTTTTCCAGGCGCTCCTCTGCACCTCCAGTTGCGGATGTTGATTTTCTTTTTCTAATTCTAATTTTATTTTAATTCTGCCCTGAGCTGGTGCCAAAGGGGTTTGCAAGGGGCGCTTCCCAGGGATCAGGACCTTTCCTGCGGGAAGAGGGAGGGGAGCAGCGCAGCCAGGGGAACCCATCCCACCCCCAGGGGGCTTTGGGGCAGAAGGGGGGGATCCGGCCCGGGGGGATCCCGCTGGGAACAGGCGGCTCCGGGGAAAAAGTCCCTCTAAACAAACCGAAGACGCTGAGGGGACAATAAGGGACTTCAGAGGAGGAGCTGCGCCAGGAGCCTCTCAATTAGAGTCGCTGTAATGAAATTAAAAACCATTAGATCGTTCACCGTTGATGTCTACGACTTTCCTGGATGTCAAAGCAATTTGCTTAAACCCCCGGGACGGGGGAGGCGGCGGCGGGACGCGCTGCGTCTCGCTGTCGCCAGGGTCCGGCAGTCATTATCGGGCCCGAGGGCCCCCCGCCGCCGTCCCCGCCCCCCCATCTTCCCCCGAGATTAACCCGGTACCGAGCAGGGCCCGCTTTTTATCTGGAGCACAGCGCGTCCTCCCCTCCCGGCTCCGCCACCCTGCTCTGCTTCCCATCCTCTGCGGGCGGCTGGCGGGGGGAAATGTCCCGAAATGCAGAAATCCCGAAATGCAGAAATCCCGAAATCCCTGCAGCTCTCTTCCCTCGCCCTTTCTTCACTCTTTAACCCCCTGGGATGGGATGGGATGGGATGGGGGGCTTGAGACGCCCCGGCCCCCCGGGGGTTTGTGTGGGAAGAGCAGGGCTGGGGTGGGGGGAGCAGGTGAGGAACCACCTCTGGCAGCATCTCCCGGCCCTGCTGGGCTCCTGGGTGGGGGTTTCTGGAGAGACACATCCCCAAACCCCCGCACCTCAATCTGCCCTTCGCCTGGAGAAGGCGAAGATATTGGGGAAGGGGATGCGGGTTCCTGCGGGTCCCTGTCCTTCTCCTCCCCGGGGAAGGGGGGGAACGCGCCGTGCTGTGCCCCCTCCATTCCCACGGGATGTTCTCTCCTTCCTTTGCCCAGATCATCCTGAACTCCATGCACAAATACCAGCCCCGGCTTCACATCGTCAAAGCGGACGAGAACAACGGCTTCGGCTCCAAGAACACCGCCTTCTGCACCCACGTCTTCCCGGAGACCGCCTTCATCGCCGTCACCTCCTACCAGAACCACAAGGTGAGGGGCTGGGCCGGCTCCCGCCCCGGCAAACCGCATCCCGCTCCTTCCCTCTGCCCGCTGCTCTCCTGAGGGCCTCAGCTCCCCTTCCCGCTCTACTACTTCTTTCACCCCTTCTTTCTCTTCCCTCTTTTTCTTTCCACTCCTTCCTTCTTTTTCTTTCCTTCCTTCTCCTTTTTCTTTCCTTCTTCGTCCTCTCCTTTTCCCCTTCTTTTTCTTCTTCTTGTCACCTTCCTTTTCTTCTCCTTTTCCCCTTGTCCTTTCTCCTTCTCCTGTCCCCTCCCTGTCCTTTTCCTTTGCTTCCTTCTCCTTTCTCTTCCCCCTTCTTTTTCCTCTCCTTTCCTCCCTTCTTTTTCCTCTCCTTTCCCCCTTCTTTTTCCTCTCCTTCTCCCCTTCTTTTTCTTCTCCTTTTCCCCTTGTCCTTTCTCCTTCTCCTGTCCCCTCCCTGTCCTTTCCCTTTGCTTCCTTCTCCTTTCTCTTCCCCCTTCTTTTTCCTCTCCTTTCCTCCTTCTTTTTCTTCACCTTTTCCCCTTCCTCTCCTTTCCCCCTTGTCCTTTCTTCTCTTTCTCCCCGTCCTTTCTTCTTCTCCTTTCCCCTCCTTTGCCCTTTTCCTCCCTTCTCCCTCTTCTCGCTTCCCCTTTCCTCTCCTCCCATCCCCATCCCATCCCCTCTGTTATTCCTGGCCACACAAAGCATCCAAAGCCGGGGCTCGGGGCGAGCCGGGGAGGGGGAATGAGCTCACCAGGACCCTTTGCTCACACGGAGACGACCAACCGAGGAAGTTGGCTTTATCTTCCCCCCTCCCCGTGGGTCAAAGGCTCCTAATCTGGAGGAGGGAGCCGGGCGCTCCCCTCCGCGGCCGGGCGCTGATAACCCGGCTGCCCACGGGGGGCTGCGGGCTCGGCAGCCGGGGGGCCCGGGCAGGAAAGGGAGGCTCGGCCCCGAGATCAGGCAAACAAAGCACGCGGAGCACGGGATGGGTTTGTCTTCTGCTGGAACAGAAAGGGAAAGGGGCTGGGTGGAATGAGGGTTTTCTTGGCCTGCTGTTGCTGCCCCTCTGTGAGGAGCCCGCTGCTCCCTCTCCTTCCCTGCTTGGTCCTGGGCTTCCTCACCCAGCAGGGGAGGAGGACGAGGAGGAGGAAGGCAGAGGGTAGGGTGGCTCTCCACAGATGAATTAGGGATGTCTTTCACCAGCTGTCCCTCACCACTGGCCACCGACCCTCTCCAGGGCACAGCACCAGGAAAACTCAGTTTTTTCAGCAAATGAGCAAATTCCTCTCCTCATCACATAAAAAGCACTTACTATAAGCTTGTACTCGCAGGCAGGTAGGATGGCTCCTTCGTACCCGAGAGCATAACTGCTTTTCAAACAGAGAAAAGTTATTTAGCACCTCAGAGGAATCCTGGATGCTTTCCTGGAAATGCAGGTTCCTAAACCCGTGTGAAACAATTGCGTTTCCTCCATCAGCTGAGCCCTTAGGTGCAGAGAGCAGAGCTGGGCTGGGGAAGAAAGAGTGTTCCACCAGAACTAGGGAGAAAGGAAAATACTTCCCTGCCCTTTAAAATAGGAGCTGCTGGCACGGCCGGGACAAGCAAACCCAATCCAAATTGAGTCCTTGCCAAATTATGCCTTAAATTATAACTCCACTGTGGATGCTATAAAATCGAGTTTAACTTCTGCTTGATGGATTTGGAGAAAGAATATAATATTAATAGAAGTGGGAGTTAATAAAACAGGACACACTGCCTGCTTTAAAGGCATTTCCCGAGGAGAAAACAGAGGCGGGTGGAACTGCTCCCCTTTGAAGAGAAATGGGGCTGGTTTATGGGAGAAGAAATGATCGTGCAAACAAAACAAAAGCGAAGCAGGAGCATGTAAGCACAGTAGTTTGGGAAAAGTGCCACGTTAGGAGGAGGAGCAGGAATATTTGATTGTAAATCAGCAACATCTGTGTGATAAGAAATGACATCGGCACATCTGCCCTTGTCAAACAGAGGCACTGACAGAGGCAGCGAGCCCCAGACACGCTCCCTCCCCTCCCCAGCGACACATCTGCCACACCCCGCGCACGTTTCACAGCCTCTGCCACCCCTCTCCCCTCTCCCCCGGCGTTCGCCCCGTGCTGCTCGGAACCGGGGGGAGCTGGGGAACGGTGCCTGCAGCCCCGAGATAAAATCCCAGTTGGGGAAGACAGAGCCATGAATACAACCCGGGGGATGATCCTCCCTGAATGGCATCTCCCTGCAGGGAAGGGGAGAAAATGTGTAGCTCGCCCCAGTGCGGATGGGAACGATTTTGGGGTTGGTGGAGCCTCCTCCAGCTGAGCTGGGTGACAGGTGGGGTCTCTCCTGCCGGCAGAAACCTGAGCTCCGCTTTCACAGCTGAGAGGTTGCTTGGAAAGCCGGGTTTTCCTCTGGCAGCATGGGCTGCATTCCCCCTGCCACGAAGGACGGCAGCCCCCGATGTGAGGGGCATCCCCAGGTGGTGCTGTCAGTGCGCTGCTTATTTGTTCCCATTTCTTTCTCGCCTCCACCCCTCTCCTCTCACAAACTTTCCCATCCACCCCACCCAGCCTCTGACAAATCCCACACGGAGTTTTATACACCCCTGCGTTTTACACGCACAAATTCATCCCTGCACGTGGTTCAGGTTTCAAGAGCTCTGTTATAGCTGAATTCTATTAACAGAATTAATTGTGTGACTCGGCCCAAAATGCATTTGTGTCCGTGCTCGCTCGGCTTATGGAAATACCTGCCTGCTTCCAGATAGCTCAGCTCATTTCAAGAGCACAGCTGCAATCCCAGTGTAGGCCTCGTGCTTATTTCCCCTGATATTTTAGACAGCCTGAAAAGACATTTAAGCACCCTGGGATCCCCCTCTCCTCAGCCCTGCTCCCCAAAAAGAGGCTTAAGCTATGAAGGGAGTTTTGGTGAAGTTTTCAGGGCGGTTGTCAGCAGCTCCACTGACCACCTCCCCCCTCTGTGCTGCCCTTAGAAACACCCCAGAAATATCGAGGTGTTAAAAAAGGTCACATGCACATTTCATTTCCTCGCCATTTACACAATGGGTGCTTGCAACCGGCCTGATTCCCAAATATTAACTTCCCCTGCAGTTAAGCACAGTTTTGCTGTAGCTTAAATCATTGTGTTCCTGGCTCGTATTTATTAGGTACGAGCTCTCTGCTTAGGACCAGGAAATGAACCCTAATAGACAGAAATAATTAAGGTTCTGCCCTCACGAGGGTTCTTTCAAAAGCAAGAATTCACAACAATTATTCTCATTAATTTTTACAACCTGCTTTCCCCCTTAGCTGGACTTGGGCTTTATATTGGTTCCCCCCCTCAGGATATCCGGTTTTATGCTGATTTTTTTCCCCCACCCTGAGTTATTTAACATTCTTGGTAGCCAAAATTCTTTTAAGGAAACGTTAGCCCCAGGTGAGATGCCACAGGCACCCTGAAATGCTGTGTGGAGCAGAGGGGCAGGGCAGGGCTGAGGACTGGACTCACTCCCAGAAATCCGGTGGGATTTCTGAAGAGAGAGGTTCATCCTTCCCCTGCATCCTTCAGGCCCAGTGCTGAAACTACGCCGGTGAGTCGGCCGAGTCAGCTGGGGCTCCGTCCCGGGGAATTCTGGAGAGCTGCTCGTGCAGGTCCCCTCCGAGAATGTGGCTTCTTGTCACCGTGTCTGAGGGCTGGGGATGGGCAGGTCCTTGGGCTCGGGGTGTTTTCTCCTGAGGCCTCAGTTTCCCCATCTTTGGTGGCAGGTGCCGCCTCCAGCACTTCAGCAGAGGCCAGCGGTGTGGGGGCCTGGCTGGCATCTCATGGGGCTCCTCTGTCCAGCCCCCCCTGCTCTCCCTGCCCAGCCTGGGGTCACTGTCCCCGTGTCTCTCCATCTCTCTGGCAAGAGGGAACAGCCCCTCTCCTCACCCAGGGCAGGCTCTTCTCCAAAGAGGGGTCCCCCACAGATCCCTGGGGTTGAGTGAGACCGTGTAGCTCCTCTTCCTCACCAGACCTGGTGGTGTCTGTGCCCCCCAGGCACCTGAGGATGGCAGGGAACCGCTCCTCTCTCCCTGGCCCTCTCTGGGGCTCCTCACGCCTCTGCTCTCAAATCTTAGTGCTGCTCCAGGCCCTGCTGGGACAGAGCTTTCTTTCCAGAGGTCTCGAGTCCTTCACAACCTGTGCCGGACCGGCCTCGTCTCCTTCTGTCCCCAGTCCCGTCCCTGCTCCCTGCCAGCCCTGGGGTGGGGTGCTCAGCCAGCCCCGAGCCCCGGGACCCCTTTGGTGCTCAAAGCAGCCCCTCTCCTCGAGCCTGGCAGAGATGCCCTCTGCCTCCCGCGGCATTCCCGCCTGCAGCCTCGCCTCCTTCCCCCAAACACTGGGCCAGCTCTGTCTCTTCCCATCCTTCGCTCTCGTGTCCCAGTGCAGCCAGCAGCCTCCTCAATGAGCCCCTCTGTCTCACCCCAGTACCTCCAAGCAGCCTCCCAGTCCCTCCCATTTCCTTCACTGGCTTTGGGTTCGGCATCTTCTCCCCTCTGCCAGCAGCTCCCCCCTCTCCTCCCTTCTCCTGGCCTTTGCCTCGGGCTCCGACTCCCAGCTCCCCATCCAGCTGCTCTGCTTGGCCCAGATGTCCGTGGGCTCAGCAGGCACCTTGTCTTCATCAATTTCTCTCCTTCCCACTCCTCTGGTTTGGCTTCTCCTCCATCCTGACTTGGTTTCCATCCGGGCTAGGCGGGAGCGCGAAAGAAAAAGGCTCTGTGCTCTCCAGCCTCCCGCGGCTCCCAGCGCTGCCAGCTCCAGGGTGGCACCGGTGCCCTGCTCCCTCCCTGCCACCCTGAGCAGGACCACGGCCACCTGTGGGGCAGGAGAGCACGGCTCCCCACGGAGTGCTCTGCTCAGGGGTCATCACCTGCGCCTCTTCATCACTAAATGAGGATTTTTTCCCCCCCAATCAGTTTTAAGTGGCACAGGTCTGAGAGAGAACCCACAAATTAAGGATCCCTGTCCCCTGCAGTCCTTCTCCAGAAGGCCCAACCTTTCCTAGTCTCAGAGGAGCCCAAAGAGATCAGGCTGTAGTGTTTTCCCTTAGCTCAAGTGCTTAAAAAAAGGGAAGCTGTTAGCAAAATAAGTAAATAAAATAGAGCCCAGGGCACCTGGTGTGGAGCACATCATCCCTAACAAAGATTTTACTTTGTTCCAACTTCTGAAGCGAGAAGCAATTGAGAACAATCTTATCATGGCAAGTTCTTGACAAAAAATCATACAAAAGGGTAGTTTTGATTTTGGCCATAACGATATTCGTGAGCCCTCAGGCACAAATCCCACACAAGCACGTGTCTGTGCAACAGGAAAACAAATTAAAGCACCTTTCCTCGACCCAACTCCATGCAGAGCTAAATCTTCTCCTGCTGGAGCTACAGATGCTGTCGGGAAGGTCTCAGCAGAAGAGCTTGGTGGCCAATTAGCGCAGAGAAAGGGGAGCAGCCCAGGGATTCCCCCGGGAAGTGTCGCTTCCCGTTACGGCTCAGGTGAACCCATGGGCCAGACGAGCCCTGAGAGGGGCAAACCTGGGAGGCTTCACCCTGCAAAGCTCTGCTCTCCGAGGCTCTGTGGCACTTCAGTGGTCAGGGGGGGCTTTGCCATCGGTTTCCCTCAGTAACAAATAGGCAAACAAAGCCCCTCAGTTTTATTGACCCTGTGCTGCAGAACTCAGCCCTGGGCGCTCTGTCTTAACGACCTCGCAGGACGTCGTATTTTGGTTTATTTTTCATGAGGTAATTGTCATTTGACTTTCTGACAGCTTTCCTTCCCCCTGCCCCCCCGTGAGTTAGAGTCAATTAAACTCCGGTTCGCTGTGGCGAAGCCGATCCCGAAGAAGGTTATTTCCACCCCTGCGTTTGCTTTTCCACCTCTGAAATAGTTTGGAAATCAGGCAAAAAGCGGCCAAACAAAACATCTTCCACAGGTTGTTTGCTAAAGCAGGGATTCACCGACTTTTTCTCTGTTTCCTAGTTTGTTGTGCACAGCTTTGTTAAATCTGGCTCGGGCTCTCCTGGCTGATGCCGTGAGTGGTCACCTAGGGAAGCTTTGCTCTGGGAGCTCCAATCCATCTGAAGTACACCAGAGGTCTGAGAATTCATTCTAAACCTGCAGTCCCTGGTTTTCAGATGCCTTCAATCCAGCAGATCCCTAATTTTAAGGAGGCTGAAGTTGGCCGTGATTCTCGTGGGGCTTTTGGCCACCAGCGTCAACCCCTTTGCTTGTTCCTCGTGTGGGGTAGGGGACTTCTCCACTCCTGAATCAACAGATTTGCAACATTGAGGCCCCATTTTGATATTTTGGCTGCTGTTTTGTGGGTGATGAAAAGCTCGAAGAATCAAACAGGGCATTGAACTGAGGCGCTTGACCGAGGGGCGGGAGCGCTGCTGGCTCCTCCTGCAGCGACCAGAGCACGCTGGGGACCCGCGGAGGCACTGCCACCCACCCCAGAGCCCCAGTGCCCTCTGGCAGTCCCCATCTCCCTCCCTTGACTCCAGCAGGGAGCCCAGGCTCCCAGTGCAGGCGCCTTGGTTAAAATGCCTTCGGTCGGCTTGGGATGAATCCGGCCCTTTGTGCCTTTGTGTGCCGGTGCCAATCCTGTAAATCCTCGCTCCGTGAAGGACTTCGCTTATGTGAGCAAATATTGCCATTGGGGTCGGTGAGGGAGGACAACTCCTACATTTACAGGGCTTCGGGAACATTCAGAATGTTGAATAATGCCTATTATTCATTCTGGAAGAGCCACCAGCTCCAAAGCGATAGGCTTTGCAAAATACACGGCTGCTTGTGTAAGAATTGGGGGCTTTTAATTACAAAATGCACCTCTGGTTTATTGCTAGAGAATGGCTCAACTGGCAAATCAACCCCAAAAGATTGTTTGTTCACCCTTCTGTTGGAAATCTGAAACAGGGGACAGAAAAAAAGGGCAAAGGGCTTGGTTTTGTGCTGAGTATGGTCCTGATTTAATGGGAATGCCCCTGGGGATAAGTGTAAGGGTGGTGGGGGGCTCTGGGAGAAATTTGGGGCTGAATGAGGCAAAAATGGCAAATAAACAAACAGGCCTTGGAAAAAAATATGCAAAAAGACAAGAAAAGAGCAAAATAATCTGGTTGTGTGTACACCTGGCGAGGTTCGCTGTTGACACTGGGCGAGCCAGGTTTTCCTCTCTGGATTTTGGCAGGGACGTGGGCCCGGTTGTTTGTGCTCGCCTTGGTGAACACGAACCTCTCTCTGTTCTCCCTCCATGAATCCCGAGCTCTTTCCTTCCCCTTGGCCGACGTTCAATAGGAAGGAAGGAAGGAAGGACAGGGTTTCCATAAAACGTGGTGAGAGCGGGAAGCTCCTCCAGTGGCAGGGATTGTCTCTCCTCCCGGTGTCTCTCCCGATTCCTTGCTGAGGGCTCAGGCTGCCGGTCAGTGATGGAGAAAAGAGGAAAGAAAGGGAACTTTTCTCTCTTCTGCCCAAATTTGAGGGCCTTGCAGCAACATCACACCCGATCCAGGCTCAGTCCTGTTTTGCCAAGGCACCAAAGCATTTGCATCAGATTTGGCGTGGCAGAGGGAGTTTTTACGAGATCCACAGGGCAGCTGAGGGTGTTCCTGGTCCACAATTAACACTGGCTTTAATGACAACCCCTGCTCGCCAAAGCCCTCAGGAAAAGTGTGGGGAGGGGATTGGACCTCCTGGAGCTGCACGGTGCCTTTGGGTACGGGCATGTTCTGGCCAGCAGCTGCTCTCAGTGTTAAATTTAGACCTTTGAAGAGGACAAAAGTTGAGTCTGAGGGGATTCATCCCACTAAACTTTAGATTCTCAAGGCGAGCAGATTGGAATTACTGGGGAGACAAAAAGTCCTCCAGGGCTTGATGGTCACAGGTGAAGTCGCCCTCCAAGTACTTTGGGCAATGAGTCCCTGCAGTGCTGGCAGGTGTGGGGCAGGGTGGCAGGTGTGGGGCAGGGTGGCAGGTGTGGGGCAGGGTGGCAGGTGTGGGGCAGGATGGCAGGTGTGGGGCAGGATGGCAGGTGCAGAGCACCCGGAGCACATTTAGCTGGTCTGGAACACCCAAAGGGTGAAATTCTCTGGTCTGGGAGAGAGGGTGCAGGGTCTGAGAGGTCAGGGTTTGGTCTTGCCTGTGCATTGATGAGAAAATACTCGTTGGGATTTGTTCAGACTTCCATCCCTGGTCCTCTGAGCAGTGGAGCCTTCTCTGTCCCAGCAGCAAAGTGAAAATAAGAGCTCTCAGAAAGCAGATTTTCTCCAGAGACAAAAGTGAGCGTGCAGCCCTAGTGTGAGCTATGGGAGAAGCGCGAGGCTGTTGGCAGGAGAGATTTTTCCCGCGGAGCGTTCTAGGGCAAGGCCCATCTGGAGCGGTCAGTGGGCTGAGGGGTGACTGCAGCTCCTGCAAGCTGCACTTCCCCTCCCATCCCGCCTGCCCTGGGTTTAATAACCACCGTCCCCTCTCTGCCAGGCCGTGCCTTGGACCCGCGGTGACCCCGTTGCGTTTCCTCCCTTGCAGATCACGCAGCTGAAGATCGAGAACAACCCCTTCGCCAAAGGCTTCCGCGGCAGCGACGACATGGAGCTGCACAGGATGTCCAGGATGCAGAGGTAACGCGTGTCCCCCTCCTGGGGACCCTCTCAGGGCCACCCAGGCCACCTGGGCGTCGCTTGGCGTGTCCCTCGTGGCTTGGCCTGAGCCAGGACGTGGTGCCGCTCCCTGCCTTGGCATCTGCGTGGGGGTTTACATCGGGTTGTTGAAACGCTCCCAGGACCTGGGGCCAAAATCCTGGACCTTCTGCTCCCAGGGGGATTCCTCAATTGTTGGGTGGCAGAGGCAGGACCTCACCTGTGGGATGCTGTCTCGGCCACAGGGACTTTGCATTTCTTTTAGACGTGTCCCCATCCAGAACAACCTTTAGCNAAAATGAAAATAAGAGCTCTCAGAAAGCAGATTTTCTCCAGAGACAAATGCGTGTGTGCAGCCCCACACGTTAGCTATGGGAGAAGCGCGAGGCTGTTGGCAGGAGAGATTTTTCCCGTGGAGCGTTCTAGGGCAAGGCCCATCTGGAGCGGTCAGTGGGCTGAGGGGTGACTGCAGCTCCTGCAAGCTGCACTTCCCCTCCCATCCCGCCTGCCCTGGGTTTAACAACCACCGTCCCCTCTCTGCCAGGCCGTGCCTTGGACCCGCGGTGACCCCGTTGCGTTTCCTCCCTTGCAGATCACGCAGCTGAAGATCGAGAACAACCCCTTCGCCAAAGGCTTCCGCGGCAGCGACGACATGGAGCTGCACAGGATGTCCAGGATGCAGAGGTAACGCGTGTCCCCCTCCTGGGAACCCTCCCAGGGCCACCCAGGCCACCTGGGCGTCGCTTGGCGTGTCCCTCGTGGCTTGGCCTGAGCCAGGACGTGGCGCCGCTCCCTGCCTTGGCATCTGCGTGGGGGTTTACATCGGGTTGTTGAAACGCTCCCAGGACCTGGGGCCAAAATCCTGGACCTTCTGCTCCCAGGGGGATTCCTCAATTGTTGGGTGGCAGAGGCAGGACCTCACCTGTGGGATGCTGTCTCGGCCACAGGGACTTTGCATTTCTTTTAGACGTGTCCCCATCCAGAACAACCTTTAGCTTTGTGCTAAACTCTCATCTCTGAGGCTGCACGTGGACTTAGACCCGTTAAAAACTCAGGCTAGCTAGGAGCAGCTCTGGGTGTGTTAAAAACTTGGGCTAGCTGGGAGCAGCTCTGGCCACCAGGCCACTGTGGAAGAATTCCTGAGTATTCCTTTTTCCCAGGTGCTTGAAAGTCAAAGCTCCCAGCCTTGTTTTGGGAGCAGGTTTTTTAAGGATGCTCCAGCTGCCTCTGGAGATGGTGGTGGAGTGTCCTGTGCTGTGCTGTTACTGGCTCTGGAGGGGCTGTGGCAGCAGGGGAGTGTTTGCCTGCTCGGTTCTGGATGTGCAGAGCAGGGGCAGAGGTGTGGTGGTTTCAGGCTGGAGAAGGAGAGGTTAGAAAATGTTGGGATCTCCAGGGCCAGGTAGCTGAGGAGCCAGGATTCGACCTTTTCGAATCTCGGCTTTGGCTGCAAGTACTTAAGCTGAAAACCAAGCCTAAATCTTGTTTGAAAATCCTGTTTAATGTCCTTTTCTAAATGTCAGGTCCTGCTGGTAATTAAGTTCGTGCCTCTCCCTTCACTTGGAGCTTTGTCCATGTGTCGAGCTGCTTCCTGGTGCAAATGTTTTGCAGGAATGGTGCCATACCCACGGCTCTAACTCAGACAGATGGAGATTCTCAACAGAGCATTTTCCAGGAGGGGAGGAGCCACTCGGATCCTTCATTCTCTGGCTCCTGCTGGAGGGACCTGCTTTGGGACCTTCTGATGGGAGGGTTTTCCCCACTGCCCACCCAGGAGCCAGCTGTAGGTGGTCACTGCTGGTGGCTGCAGTCACTGGCCGGAGCGTGGCTCTCTGTAGCCAGGGAGATGGTGCTGCCAGGCAGCAAAGAATTCCTGCAACCCCAGGCCAGGCCCAGACCCCTCCTCACCTTGGGCAAATGTCCTCCTGTGTACGAACACGGGCTCAGCCCCAGCACCGCCGAGATACTCGTGTAAAAAAGGTGCCTGCAACGCTGCATCTGCTCCACCTAAACCATCTCCGTGGGCTCCTGAATGTGCCCTGTGTTCCCTGCCTGCCCTTTCCAGCAGATCCTGGCACGATCTGTCAATATTTCTTTATTTATGGCAGCACTGCCACTTGAAATAGCTCCCCCCAGCCCGTGCCAGTCTCCCAACTTCTCCTGGAACTTGAGCGATGATGTTCCCCCCCTCCTCTTTTTTTTTTTTTTTGCTGCCAAACCACCCTTTCATTCCAGTCCCTGGAAAGATGTGAAGCTTTGGATTCATGTATTGGAGCGGGAGGGAGGAGGTGGAGCAGGGAGGGCCCTTAGGAAGGGCTCGGTGCCACACGAAGAGCGCGGCACCGAGCCGCGCCGAGCCCGCGCTAAAAATCGCTGGGCATTTTTATGCAGGGCTGTGGTCGGTGATCCAGGGAACAGGAACACTCGGAATATATAAATACCCCCACTCAGGGCTGGAAGGGTTAAAAATCGCTGCCTTTACAGGATAATTTGCGATGTTCATTTTAATAACTCGGCGGAGGAATGGCCGTGGGCCTTCACAAAGATGGCATTTTTTAAGGGAGGGCAGGATAAGATGATTATAGTAAAATAAAGACCCATTCAAGGTTGCAAATATGGGCCCACCTTTGTGGGTTTTTTATGTAGATATATGAATATATCCCAAATTATATATGAAAATACATAAACCCATGTATAAAATCAGCTATATATATAAATAAATGGTAGCTATAAAAAATAGGCTGTGTCTCTGAGATAAAGAACCATTCAGGATGGGGAAGGTTGCAGAACTACGCCCTGCCTTTTGTGGGTTTGTAGAGATTTAACATAGAAATATGTATTCAAACGTCATTAAATTTATATCTCCTATATTTTAATATATAAATGGGCGTTTATGACGTTGTTCCCCAGTGATGGACTGGTCAGTCCGTCCTGGTTTTAGGGCCATGATATCCATTTATGCCCTTGCAGAATATGGGATGGATTTTTGGTGCTGTTGGTTCATTATGAAGAAAGCAGCTGGGAAAACCCCACATTTTCACACCCGTGCACAGCCTTTTGTGCCAGGAACTGCTGGCCTGACACTCGCCGTGGCCTCGAGTCCATCCCTCTCCATGGCCTTCTCCTTTCCAAGGCCTCCCATGTCGGTTTTTTCCCTCTTATTTCCCAGAAAAGAAATGAATGAATGTGTCCAGGTAGAACTCCATTCGGGAGTGGGGTGAAGCCTTCCAGCAGGTGATTCCATTGAAAGAGAGGAGCCACGAGCTCCAGAGAGACCCAAATTCCAGTGGGTGCTCATTTTCCTCCCACTGCCCTTCTCTCCTGAAGCACAAGAGGTGCCTTCAGCAGCTTCTTCGGTAGGATCCTCTGGGAAGAAGAGGTTTTTCAAAGTTCTCAAGTTTCTGAGCATGAGATTGAGGTTGGGATTTTCCTGATTGGGGAAAAAAACCCCAAAAACATTAAAAAGAAAGGAAAATGCACAGAGGGATGTGAATTTTACTGCATCTGTACCCTGCGGCCACACTGCGGCTGAAAAAGCCAAACCAGGTAAAAGTGAGGTAGTTGTGGTGGGGGGGTTTTGGGTGAAGTGCTTGGTTTGGGTCTCTTGCCCCTCTGCGCTGTAAAAATCTTTTTTTGTCTCCACTCAGAGCTCCTGCCTGTGCCAGGGGGAATTTGGTGCCGAGGGCAGGAGCAAAACACGTGGCAGGAACCCAGAGAGGGTGAAGCTCGTGCAGAGACAGCATCTGCAGTGAAGGGCTCTTCACCCGAATTCCCCACCCGTGGGAGCCCAGCAGAGCTGTGCTGATAAACCCCGGCGTGGCCAGGGGGATGTGCACGTCCCAGCTTTTATTACATTAATCCCTGTCATCTGTGGCTGCTGAAGGGCAGCGGGGGAGAAGAGTTTGTGGGTCTGGGGCACTGAGGGAGCAATTCTGGTCAACCCTAAAACCAATTCCTGCTGCTCCTCCGCAGCTCCCATTGTCTGTGGTGGTTATTCGGGGGGCTGAGGAGCTTCTGGAAGTGCCAGGCCCTGGTTATTTTGTGTTCAAATTACTGCAGTTTAGCCCTTGGAGCTTCTTATTGGGAAGGCTTTTGAGAGGGACGATGATGGCGTGGAATGATGGCTCTTGGCTCCCTCTGAGCCACTTGAAAAGTGACAAAAAAATCCGGAATGATCCACGTGACAGGGCAGAGTGACAGCTCAGTCTGACGCTGGGGCCGTGTTTTCTCCGTCAAGGATCACGAGCCACAGTTTGCTGCCTTTGGCATCAATCCACAGCAATCTTCTTGGCTCCAAAGGAATTATTCCAAAGATTCCCGTGTGTCATCGGGAACAGGAACAGGGCCAGCACAGAGAACATGCAATCAGTGCTGTGAGTCAGAGCTGGCAGGACGGAGGTGACGCTGCATTTCAGGGTGCCGGCAGGAGAAACGGATGAGCCTCTGGGCCCCGAAGGGATCATGTTCCCTGGCATTCCAACATGGGAATGCCAGGGAGCTCCATTCAAGCCCTGGACCGAGAGGCACCAGGCTGATCGTGCACGCTGGTCTCGGTCTGCTGCAAATGACCTTGTTCTTCTTGTGCCTTCTCATGGCATCTTTAATCCCCTTCCCCTTCCCAGGCTCTGTCACTGGAATCTCCCGGGAGTCTCCCTCTGTCTGAGAGTTTGCAGTGTGAGGCTCGGAGCTGTTGCATCTGCTGGGGAGAGGATGCTTTCCTCCAGCACACGTCCCCCAGGAAACTTTCCTGGTCGAAGCCCCAGTGGGAACTGCAGGCTCGAGATGCGTTCTGTGGGATTTGATGGAATTCAGATGAAATCCAAAAGGAAGCTGGGCAGACCTCGCTTACTCACAGCTCTTTTGAAGTGAGAAAGCCCCTCAGGAAACACAGGGGAGCTGCAGTTTCTGTCACTGCCCCTCCTTTGGGGGATCTGCCCAGCAGGATTCCATCAGCAGGAGCTCAGCCCAGCACGAGGGGACGCAGGTGCTGCCTCTGGCCCACGTCCATTCTCCAGCTCCTCTCGTGTTCCTCTCACTCCAGCATGAACAGTGGTATTTTCCTGGAGAAATTCATCTTTTCATTTGCCTGCTAATGAGAACTCTTGATCTCTGCCTGGTTCTTTTCCTTGCTGGTTCCTGGGTTTGTTGCAGTGGTTTTGGGCTGTGCTGCTCAGAGGAGTCGGTAACAGACCCCACGGGATCATCATGGAATGGGTCGGGTTGAAGGCACCTTAAAGCTCATCTCATCCCACCCCTGCCATGGGCAGGGACACCTCCCACTGTCCCAGCTGGCTCCAAGCCCCATCCAGCCTGGCCTTGGACACTGCCAGGGATCCAGGGGCAGCCACAGCTGCTCTGGGCACCCTGTGCCAGGGCCTCCCCACCCTCACAGGGATGGATTTTTTTCTAATATCCAATCTAAACCCACTCTCTGTCTGTGTGAAGCCATTTCCCCCTTTTCCTGTCACTCCGGGCCCTTGTAAACAGTCTCTCTCCAACTTTCTTGTAGGTCACCCCAAAACCTTCTCTTTTCCTGAGAGAAATTCCAATCCCAGCTCTCCCAGCCTTTCTTCCCAGCAGAGCTGCTCCATCCCTCTGATCCCCCTGGTGCCTCCTCTGGGCTCTCTCCAGCAGCTCCAGGTCCTTCCTGTGCTGGGCCCTGGGGCTGGGGCAGCTCTGCAGGTGGGGTCTCACCTGAGCGGGGCAGAGGGGCAGAATCCCCCCTTTCCTGCTGCCCACGGTGCTGGGGATGCAGCCCAGGACGTGGGAGGTTTCCTGGGTGCTGGGGCATGTCCAGCTCTGCCCCACCAGCACCTCTGAGCCCTTCTCCCCGGGGCTGCTCCATCCGTTCATCCCCAGCCTGGAGTGGTCCCAGGAGTGCCCCAGCCCAGGTGCAGCACCAGCACCCGGCCTTGCTAAACTGCCTGAGATTCCCGTGCACGAACCCCATCCAGGGATATCGGACCCCTGGGGCCCTGGCAGGAGGATCAGGACATCTCCTGCACTGGAGGAGAGTGGGGCAGTGAGCAGACCCCCGTATTCCTCAGGGGACATTTCGATTTGTGTCGCTGCACATCCAGCCTGGGACATCGCCCTCTGCGAGGCTGCTCCAGTCCCCTCACAGACAGGGACACGTTGAATCGGAGGCTCAGACTGCAGGAAGCACTCAGCAGTTCCTCTCCTACCACGTCCTTTCCTGCTGTGGTTTATCTGCTTGCAGACACTCTTGAGAGGGGCTCGATTTCATTTCACTGTGCTGGAAATCGGCTGAAATGAACCCACACTGATGACTGGTTTTGGTTTGATTTTTTCCCTGGGAGATGCTCTGTTCATTCCAGTCACTTTTTTCCTCCCTTCTTCCTTCTGCTGTGTCTGCTATGGCTGACTTCCACTTCTTCCCTCCTCTTGAGCCTCAGCAGGAAGGACAACAATCGGTGGCCAGGGAAATAGAAACCCCAGAGCCACCGAGTTGTGTTTGCACATCTGGAACTGAGGGCTGGTTCTGTGCTGGATGGAGGGGACAGCACTGAGCGGGTGCCAAACATTCGTCCTTTTGTCGTGACTGCCCAAGGAGGAGTTAAAACCTCCTGGGAATTTGGAAAGAGTGGAAGGGAATCCCTGTGTTCGACCTTGGGTCAGGTTTTAGACTAAGATTTGATGTTGTGAACAGGATTTAGACAGCTCAGGGGCTTCCAAGGATGCCGGAAAAAGACGGAAGCAGCTGACCAGGGGGAAATCCTTTTCCATATCGTGCTTCACCCTGACCTCCAACAGATCCTTGGGATCTGATGTTTAACAAGCCTTTTGAAGCCTTGTTACCACGAGCTGCAGTAGCTCGGGAAACCCTTGAGGTGTACAAAGTTTTGTTGCAGAAATCTCAGGAACATCTTCTAAAATAACTTGTTTGGGGTTGGATGCTTCAATGCAGGAGCTTCCTGGTTCTAAACTGTGGATTTTTAAGAGGTTTTTAACCAGGTCTTTGTGTGGCAGCTGCAGTTACCCTGCCTTGGCCGGTACATGGGGAAACTTCAGGTCTGCACATGAAAATGGATTGAAAATTATCACTCTCTTCGAGTGTAGTAATAGGCAAGAACGTGAAGTGGGTGTTGCTCTGTGAAGGGCTGTATTTACAAGGTTTTCAGTTATTATTGGTTTGCGGTGGCCAACAGGGTTTCTGGGTCTGAGATTGCAAAATCATCTGGAATTTGCTCCTTCGGATTCTTTGCTGGCCACGAGTTTGTGACAAAAGTGATCTTACAAAACTCTCGGGTCTGTCGTGGCGAGAGCATCGCTTGGCCAGGGAAAGGGGAAGTTGTCGTGAGAGAAAATGAGACTGAATTTCTGATTCCACCTGGCAGAGGTGGGGTTTGGGATCTGGAGGTGCAGGAGGGGTTCACTTGTCGGGCCCGACCTGTAGGGTCGGGGTTTTATGATGAATTTTGAGTGGAGTGTGGCCGCTGAGGAGCTGCTGCCCAGCCCTGTGGGTCTGGGAAACCTCTGGCCAGGTGGGAGCTAAGAACTGAGCCCAGACTTCAGCACCGACGGTCTCGGGCCTCATCCCCGACTTCCTTCCCAAAGTTTTAACAAAACTTTAAAACGAAACTTATTGTTTAACAAAACAAAAAAATCAAACTATTACAGAGCCCCTTGGGTGACTCCTCCTGGCCCCCTCTGCTATTTTAATACAGCAACTGAATATTCATCATTAGCCCCCGGCAGACTTTAAAGAGACCGGTGAGGAGTTTCTCCTTGTAAATTCTTTTCCCAATCAACTTAAAAAAAAAAAAAATCTTCTAATTTTGCAAATTTTAATGCAAAAAAAGCCTATTAACACCCCCATGTAAAACTGACTCACCTTCTGGCCCCGGAGCAACAACCTCCTCCTCACCACGTGGACAATTTCCTACATGGCTTAAGTCAAGCTTTAACGCTTTTTTCCCCCCTTCTTACTTTGCTACAGGGGTTTTTTTGACAGCAAAATTTCTGGACACGACAGAAGCCTTTCATTCTGTTAAACTGTAGCTCAGGATTGCAACCCCTATTTTGGGAATAGCGACTTTTAGGGCAAAAAAGAGAATTTGATCCATTTGAGTTTGTCCTTCAGGCTTTAAAAATGACAGGTGTGCACTCTACATATTGAGTGGGCTCAGGAAAAACACAATTATTTTGAGAGGATGGTTGCTTTAGAAGGTACCAAAGATTGATTTCAGCTCAGCTCCTGGAAGGAGGAATACCTTGAATTACAGAGAGAACGGCGTTTGTGAACTGAAAAATGTCAAAGCGAAAGAAAAAAGAATATTTTAGATATTTAGTGAGAAAACACTTTCCTTTGTCTCCCTCCTGCAGTAGCTGATTTTTTGGCAAAAATAGCACCCAGCGTGTTTTGACTGAAATGGAAATGTTTCAGTCTGGGGAGACGTTACTGCGATACCTCCCGGGAACCCTGTTCGGAAACTCGGTGACTCCAACCTCCTCCCTCTCCCGCGGGATCCCCAGCTCCTGCTGTGTCCCACAGAGCACCACAGTCCTCTCCTACATCCATGGAGATTGTCGTATTCCCTGGGAAACGCAGTCCGGAAGGAACTTGGGACCCAACGCCCCCTGTGCTCCGGCACTCGGGGTAAAAATGTTGCTGTTCCAGACAAGCGGCTCCTTCATGGCAAGAAGGGAGCTGAGCTTCACCCTGGGCCTCGGGAGGAGTTTCTGCACTGAAAGGGTGGTCAGGCACTGGAAGGGGCTGCCCAGGGAAGTGGTGGAGCCTCCACCCCGGAGGTGTCCAAGGAATGACTGGACAGGGCACTCAGTGCCCGCTTCAGTTGACAATGTGTTGATCAAAGGCTGGACTCGACCTTGGAGGTCTCTTTTGGACCTTCATGACTCGAGGAAAATACTTTTTCCTCAAGAACAGAAATCCCTCAGCAGGGTGTTAACTTCTTCCTGCTCTCAGCTCTCCGTGGGAAGAGAGAAAAGTGTTGGTTTGGGTGGGAGTACCTGGGGTGGGGACGGCTCCTCAGTGTTTGTGTGGGGCTCGGCACAGCCAGGGCCTGACCTCTGTGGGGTGCCTCGGAGAATTTATGGTCAGAAACCCCCACGGAGATCTCATCCCATGTTCCAAAGAGACATCCTTTGGAAATGGTCATGGAATCACCGAGGTTGGAAAACACCTCCAGGATTCCACCCAAGATTTCTCCACCAGGGCCGAATCTACCAGTAAAAAATGTCCGTAAGTGTCACATGGACACAAAATGTCCCTTCTCCTCCTCCACCGCAGCTCTGGTCCCCACTGGGAAACACAACGAGGCTCTGCCATTTTTCGGGAATTGGGTGCTGGTTGTGTGGGGCTGAGAGAGATGAGCCCAGCCAAGGGGAGCTGAGGGCACATCCAGGCATCACCTCCTCACAGATGTCTCCTTGGAAGGGAAGCAAGGTGGGGATGCAGCTCAGGGATGTCGTGTTGGTGCCATTTCCTCGAGGATCAGGGTGGGGAGGTGGAGCGGGCAGCTCAAAACCATGACTCAGGAGGGCTGGGAGACCCCTTAGAACCCAGCAGCTTTGAGGGTCATCCCTGAGGTTTGATGGCCCCAGCTCCTGACCTTCCCCAGAAGCCATCAAAGCTGCCCTCCAGCAAAATCTGCTGGTGGAATTCGGTGCTGGATGTCAGGCAGGTCCTCTGAACCCCACCTCACATCCCGACATCCGCTGCTGCCTCGAACACCCGAGGGGTGAATCTCTGCTTCCTCCCGGCCCATCTTTCTTTTGTGCCTCGGGCACAGCCTGGGCTTCAGTTCTGAGAAAATGCTGCTTCCAGGGGACGAAACCCCACCTTTGGAACAGGCTTTCCTTGGCAAGCCCCCGGTGCCCGGGCTTTGGAAAGCTTTCGTGGCCCAACCAGAGCCACATTTCTTTGGGTTTGAGCTGCTGGGTGAATTTCCCTTCCATTCCAGCTCGGTTGCTGATGTTTCTGGCAGCCACCACTGCAGCGGTTTGGATGAAAGCTCCCCGCTGGGGCAGGTTTATGTAATTGTTATTGTTAAATTCTGTAAATAAGTTGTGAGTTCTGTGGTGATGGGTCCTCTCCGAGGGGTGTAACTGGAGCTTCAGGGCTCCTCCTCTGCAGGGAGGAGGTCAGGTGAGCCTGTGGATGGGATTTAAGGAGCTGTCCTTGCTCCAGCACGATCATTTTGGATGGGTGAGGGGGGTACCTCAAAGCCAGCTTGGTCCAGTGGTTACAGCCTCAGAGAGAAAACCTGTGCTGGAATCAGCCCTTTGTGGCTGCTCTGAGCCTGGTGGCTCTTTGGGGTGCTGTACTGCTGATCTTCGTGCATTTGAGCAAGGCTTTGGGCTCAGGAGGAGACTTGTACCATGCCTGAGGCGTCTGAGATCCCCCATCCAGCTTCGGCTCTCCCTGCAGAGCAGGAATCATCTTTGGGGTTGCCACATTGCAAACGTCTTTGGACCCAAAAAACATTGGAGGGTCTTTGGGGAGAGGGGATTCCCAGCCTGTGTTGGCAAAGCACCCCGACTTCCAAGCAGATCCGAGGGCAAGGGAACAGCCCAGGCTGTCCCTCCCATCCTGGCTCTGCTGAGGCTCTGGGGTGCACCAAATCTGGGCGATTTATTTCTCTTTTCTGAGCTGGGTCTGTGGCGCAGGGATCCCCCATCCAGGACAACCAGGCTGACAGACTCCAGGGAAAAGGAACGGGGACAATTACCATAAGGGGAAAAAACAGACCTAAATATTTAATTCATTTCCAAGTGAGCTGGGCAGAAATGAGGTTTTTATTTACATGCATGTGCATTTTGCAGATACGCTGTAAATAGTACACAGCATATAAATGCTACAATGTGTAAAGAGAAATCCTGTTTCTTTTGCTAAAACTGCATTTATCTGTTTTATGCGTGGGTATAAAACAGCAGCGGTGGAAAAGGCACGGATTTCAGGGGACTAAAAGGAAAGGGAGTAACGAGCGCTGCATGGATAAAGTGTGACGGGGCTGCAGCCTCCTGGGAGGGACGTCTCCATTTCCCTGAAAGCCCAAACAAACTCCGTGACACTAATGTGCTGCCTTCATTTATTAATCCTCTGATCTATTTATTAATTGATTGCTTTGCTGACTGGTTTCCCTTTTGTTGTTTTTGTTTCTTGGCTTGCAGCAAAGAGTACCCGGTTGTTCCCCGGAGCACAGTGAGACAAAAAGTGTCCTCGAATCACAGCCCCTTCAGCGGCGAGACCAGGGTCCTTTCTGCCTCCTCCAACCTGGGCTCCCAGTACCAGTGTGAGAACGGGGTGTCCAGCACCTCCCAGGACCTGCTGCCTCCTGCCAACCCCTACCCCATCTCCCAGGAGCACGGCCAGATCTACCACTGCACCAAGAGAAAAGGTCAGAGCTCGGCTGCTCCCTGTTTTCCCCCCCTAACGTGACGGTCAGCACGGTTTCCCCTTGGACAGCCCCAGGGAGAACTGTCCTTGGGGATGGTGAAACATCCAAGTGAGAGAAAGGGAATATTTTAGATATTTAGTGAGGAAATACTTTCCTTCATCTCCTGCCTCCAATAGTTGACTTTTTGGCAAAAATAGCACCCAACATGTGGTGCTGGAGGATGAGAGAGGGATGAGGGTTGTGGGCAGCTCCCCCAGGCTGGGCTGGGAAACTCTGAAATCCCATCTCTGCCGGGCTGGGAATGAGCTGTTTGGGGGCTGGCAGTGCCTCTCACCCGCGGTGAATCCACATTTGGGAAGATAGCTGGTGCTGGAGATAAAGATGACTTATCTGCAGCCCCTCAGACAGGGTTAATCTCCACGTGGAGATACCTTGACAAGTTTGCACTTTGCCCAGTGTTGGGCTCAGGGCTGTCTCGCAGCTGGGAGAGTTTTCTGTCTGCAGAAATGCTCGGGCTCGTGAAGGGTGCCTGGGATGGCAAACCACGATATCCGTGTCCCTTCCCTTCTGCTGCGGCTGCCCTGCTCTGGCAGAGCTTTGGGGATCAAACTGTGATGGTTTTCACTGACTGCTCGGCTCAGCCTGCCATGAGGAGCCTCGAGAGTGACGGGATAACTGTCCTGGGCAGGAGCGAGCGGCTCCTGGTCTCCACCTTCCTCTCCCCAAGCAGTGGGAACGCTTCCATGCGGCACCACTTGTAGGACTGAGATAGCAAAAGCTTTAGATCAGTTTTACTGGGAAAAAAACAGGGGATTTCCAGGGCTGGATGCAACGAGGGGTGGGCAGGGGCTGGTTTGTGCCCACCCCGTTCCCTTTGTCGGGATTTCCTCCGTGGACGAGCTACCAGAAGGCAGCAAGCACCGTGGCACTGAGCGCAGCAGGAATTTGTCCCCACAGCAGATCCCTTCCCGCTTCCCCGCGCGGCCCTATCAGTCAGACACTTGCCATTATTTTTAGCAACATAACCCCTGGAGCTCTGGGATGTGCAGACACACAGTCTAAGGTAGGGAACACTGGGGAGTGCTGCCAGAGGAGGCAGGAGGGCAGTGGAATTCTCTCCCGTGTCCTTGGTGAATCCCCTGGACGCTGTCGGAGCACGCGTGTTGTGTACAGGTCTATGTGCAAAGTACAAAAAGCTGAGAAATCCTAATATTTTCCTGGGACCGAGGTAATCAGGGGAAAACAGGTGGCATTTTCTGTCCCCTGCAGCTGCCCAGGTGACTGTGCTCCCACAGAATGTGTCAGAGCTGGGACTGCAAATGGGGATGCTGGCCTTGAGCTGGCTGTAAGGCAGGGAACAAGGAGATGCTGTGGCCTCCCAAAGTGTCCCCCAGGTCAGGGCTGGGGTGTGTGGCCTGTTTTGCCCCTGGGCTGCTGTGGGTGTGAGGTGCTGGGGTGCTGCAAAGTCCCACTGCTGGCGATGGAAGGTCCCAGCCTGTGATCCCTCTGCAGTGCTGGAAGATCCTGGGAGTCCTTCCTCAGCTCCTCTGTCCTGGGAGCTGAGCTTTCACCTCTCCTCTTCCCCCTTTTGCCAAAACTAACCAAGACAAGCTGGCCAAACGGCAACCATCCCCTGGGACGATGCCTGACTGCTGCGTGTCCCTGCCCCGCAGGGTGATTCATCACTCGCCTCCGCGCTGTAACGCGATAAGGAACCAACAGAGGTTTCCTTCCAGTTTTGGGATTCCCGCTAAGTGGTGTCTCCATGGGTGGTTTCCCTCAATCCCCCAATTATCTCACTTCCTCTTATTGTCACAAACCCCACGACTATCTGCCCTGGAATGAAGCTCCCCGGCCCCTTTGGCCCGCGTGGCCCTCGCCACGGCGCAGGGGAAGGGCCGAGGGCAGCCTCGTCTGCGGGGCCGACGGCCCCTCGTTATCTCGGCCATGGCTTGGGTGGCACAAGCAGTTAAGGGCCTTTTATCAAAGCCGCCAAACGCTTTAATCAAAGAGGAGCAGTGTCCTGCCCGATACCGCGGCTTCTTCCGCGGGGCTGGGTGTCCCCGAGCCTCCGCTCCCCTCCCCGCGCCTTTCTCTCTCCCCTCCCCGTGCCTTGGGTAAATCGAAAACAGCCAGCGGGGCTTAGAGGAAAGAAACACAAAGTTAATGGGAACCAGAGAGCCAGCCTGAGCCGCCAAGCAGCTCTTTGCAAAGAGAAATTAATTAAAAGGGAAAAAAAAAATTCGCTAGAGATGAGCAACTCGGTTTGGATAAATGAGAGCGTGATCCAAGGTTTCATGTCACCGAGCATGGAACTTCCTTCCAGCACCAGCAAGGGTCTTTGTCGGACATGGGAAAATTATCCTATGTATAATATTCCTCTTTTTTTGCTGTTCCAGCCTCCCATTTCTGAGTTTTCCCTCCCAGCTCTCCTGCTTTCCTACCTTTCTGCTTAACAGTTATCAAGCCTCACCACCTCAGAACACCCAAAAGCAAGAGAGTGTTTGCCCCTACTGCCCCTCTGTCCATTTTCTGGACTGGAAATCCCATTGATTGCGTTGGATTATCCACTCCCCAAGCACTGACTCCTCCTCAGGCAGTTCAGGATTTATCTCAGGCAGATTATTTCCTTTCCCAGGGCTGTGGTTACGGATAAGTGCCCTCGGGGGCGGAGGGCAGTTCGGCTGGGTTTGAGACCAGCTGCTGCCTGCATCTTCTGGGGTGAATTCCACCACTGTTTTCCACACCAGTCTCCCTCCAGCTTTGACACCTCCTGATGTTTCTCTGCATCCTTTTCAATCGGGGCCAAGCCTTGGGTCAGGCTCAGTTAGGAACAGCTCTGTGTTCGCCCAACTCAAAGGAACCTTGTTCATCTTCTGCTTTCCTGGTGACCTAAGACAAGGATTATTCTCTGTGGTTGGCAGTGTTGTTCTTAGCTGTCAAGGCAAGATGGATTCACCGTGGAGATCTGATACGGAATCACATTAGGGGAGAGCAGCAGGGCTGCCAGGGGTTGTTATCTCTGAAGGCTTCAGGGAGGTGATGCCCTCCTGGCCGAGGAAGGAAGGAAGGACACGTCCCAGAGCTCCTAATCTGGTAATTCCCGGTGTGCAGGTGGGAGGGCAGGGTCACAGCATTGGGAATGACCCCGCTGTGCTGCAATGGGATCGCCGTTCCAGGAATGGGGAATGGCAAGGATCATCCTGCCTTGGATCCCAGCCCCACACCAGGATTGCTGATGGCATGTGACAGTCACTGGCCCTGGGAGGATGGATCAGCTCCTGCCCTGTGCCTCACCGAGGAGTGGCCACAGGCCTTGACTTGGATTTTTAGGCTGACACAAAGAGCAGCTGGAGCTTTGTCTTTTTTCCGGTTGTTCTCCACCTCTCCCTGTCCCGTTGCTCTGCTGGGAGCAGCCCAGGAGGCCTGAGCAGCAGGCAGCTTGCCGTGTGTCTTTCATCCCAGTTAGGATGCTGGGGCTTGTTTTCCCTTGTATCATCCTGTCTCTCAGATGTCCTGTGGAATAAACAGTCATCCCTCTAAACCTCTGCTCCCTCCCAGCCTTACACAATCCCAACCACTTGGCAGATTTCTGGGATGCTTGCGATGCTGAGCAGGAGGCAACTGGAGCAGCCTCTCCCTGGGGAGGTTATAAAAGTTGTCAAGTTGGCACTGTGAGGGAGAAGAGCGCCGTGGCAGAATCCGCTGGCTCCAACCAGCGAGGACCGTGTCCTTCAGCCCCCTGACTCAGACACAACCCTGGGGAAGGATTTCTCTTCCATCTCCTTCCTGCTCTGATGAGGTCGGTGCAGGTACAGGGATGCCTTTCCACCTTCTCCCCAAGAACAGGCACCTCTTTGTTGAACTGACTTCTCTCACATCCCGCCAAGCTTTGTTTTTTCACTCAAAGAATCTGTAGGACAGAACTCAGGCACGGGCTGTCTCCTTGGAGGGCACGCTGCTCATCCCGCTGACGTTTGGAGATGCGATGAGTTGGCCAAGGCTCGAGCTGTGCTGCAGCTGGAGGGGTTTGCAGCTGGAGAGATGCAGTGGAGCCCAGAGCAGGGTGGCTGGGGGACACTGAGGGTGAGGAGGGGACTCCCTGCGTGGGGAGGAGAGGTTCGGGGGGCCGGGGTACACCCAGGATCTGCTGGGCAGCCACACTCTTGTGGCACTGTGGTTTCAGCAGCTCCGTACCCCTAATGAGGAAAGGCTGAGGGAGCTGGGCTGGCCTTGGCTGAGAGGGGACCCCATCAGTGTCTGTCAGTGCCTGCAGGGAGGTGCAGAGGATGGGCCAGGCTCTGCTCCGGGGTGCCCAGGACAGCAGGCAGGAACCAGTGCCTGGGGGCTTCCACCTGACCATGAGGAAGAACTTCTCTCCTGTGACCAAGCACCGGTCAGGCTGCCCAGGAGGGTGTGGAGTCTCCTCACTGGAGACATTCCAGAATTTTCTGGACACAGTCCTGTGCCCTGTGCTCTGGGATGACCCTGCTGGAGCAGGGGGTGGGACCAGATAACCCATTGTGGTCCCTTCAAACCTGACCCCCGCTGCGATCCCACTCTCCTGTCAGAGGTGCCTCCCGTGCCTCTGCAGGCAGTGCTGGCAACCTGCTGCCTGTGGAAAAGATTCCGGCTTTTGGGGGCTGGGTGGTCCCTGCCCCACAACCCTGTGGTGTTCCCCTACAGCACAGCACAGCCATGCCACAAACAGCGCAGGGGCTGGAACGAGTGCCGTGCCTTAGGCTCCGTGCCCTAGGGTTTAGGACTTGTTTTCCCTCTAGAGGCGTTCATTTTGATTGAATTGTCCTTGTTCTTTTCTTCTGGGACAACCTTTGTCACTCTTGCACCCTGGTATTGGCCCTTCAGGCTCGTGCCAGACCCATGCTGGAATCCAGACTGGATAAAACAACAGAGTTAGTGATAATCACCCATTGTGTCTCCCTCACAAAGTCGGGATGAACCTCCTGTAATGCCCTGGGATTGTGGGTGAGCTCTGAAAACCGAACCAGTCGCGTCCCATTCTTCATTGTCTTCCATCCCGGGGAGCTGGGTGTCACGGCTGGGAAAGGAGCTCTCCTGATTTACACCCGAGGGCCAGGAGGGCCCAGTGCACCCTGAAATCCAGAGGCTTTCCGTGTTTGTGTTTCATTCTACGTGGCCCTGATCCTGGAATTGGGAAAATTCCATTTAAAAAGCCATTTGTGTGGTATTTACAACCCAGCTGGAAGTAGTAAATACCGGAAATCTTGGAAGCGCTCACGCTCTCGCTCAAGCTCCTTCATTAGATAGATCATCAAATTCCTTGTGAGGGAGCCAGTTTCCACCCCATTCTTCAGGCTCCGTTTTCCTTGGATTCCCTTCGGAGCAGCTTCTCCCCGGCGCTGGCAGCTTCCCCTGCTTGGCAGCACCTCCCGCTTTTTGAGGTTTGTGCAGGATCGAGGGGCTGCTCCCCAGAGCCCATCACCACCCTCGGCTTCCAGGAATAGCCACAGCAGGGGGGGATGGTCAGGATAACCCCCAGGATGACCAACAACTCCTCTGAGGGCTCAGGAGCACCTGGAAAAGGACGAGGAGCTGCTATCGGGGAACCAAGGTCAGGAATCAAACCCTGAGCAGGCAGCTCAGTATCTCCCATGTCCTGCTTGCACTGACAGGAGGAGGTGGGAGGACCTTGAGGGACAGGATTACGGCCTTGAGCTGCGCTGTCCAGGCCCCAGAGCCCGTGGGATGAACTGAAACTGCAGCCTGTGGCATTGCGTGAGAGATTTGTTCGTCCTGTGCTCCCTTTGTCGATGACGATGTTCCCTTTCCACCCCAAGACCTGCTCCACACGCCCTGGGAAAGCTCTTTGGCTGCTCTGTGCTGGCTCTGGTCTCCTCTGTGAGGAGTGGTGGGACAAGGCCAGAGAGCCTGGCCCGGTGTAGACCCCACAGGCAGCACCAGCTGAGGCTCTCTGGTCTGCACCATCCCACCTCACAATGCTCACGGACCATTCTCTCCCCTCTCCAGCACTTGGAGGCTCCATAGATGGGAAAATCACCGGGAGGAGGGGCAGGAGGACAGGCAGAAGCTGTCAGGGCAGGCTGTGATCCTGTGTTAGTGCCTAGGTCCTGTTTGGAGATGGGAACAAGGTCCTTCCACGCCTTAAAATCCCTTTCCACATAAAACACCGGCGAGCCTGGCTCTAGAGGGGCCAGCAGAGTGATCCTGAGGGCTTTCAGAAGGACAGAGGGCACCTATGGGGTGTCCGCTGGAATCCTGCTTGGCTTTGTTTTTCCCTCCTCACCTGTGGTGGATTGTGGAAGCGGTTCCGTGACGCTGCGGCTCTGCCCCGCTGGGCTGCGGCAGGCAGAGAAATGTCTGGGCTAAATGGAAAAATCAGCAGGCTCAGGTTGTAAGTCAGGCAGTTTTACACAACGGAAAAACAGAGTTTGACTGGCTTGTGTTGTGTATTTAAAAAAATCAAAATAAAATAAACAGTCAAACCCCAAGCCAATGATTGCTGGTGCCAGCAGAGTGATGCGGTTGAATGCTGAAAACTTTATTAGCAGAACAATGCTGCATTTTACAAGACATTGTTTTTCCACCCCAGTGTTCTTATTACTCAGCGGTGGGTTAGGAATCCCAACTTTTTACGCTCTCCATAAAAGCTCCAGCTCAGGCCGTTCTTCCAGATGTCCCTCCCGTCATGGAGCTGACATCAGGGGAGGGTCAGACCTGTGCCTCCAGCTTTTGGCTTTCAGGGGACTCCATCCTCTGCCCTGCTCCTCCACAAAACGGACCCGAGCAGGGCAGAGGAGGGTGACACATTCCTGCAGCTCCCTGCTCATTGCTCCAGCTGGGTTTAAAAACGGGATGGAGCTGCTCATTTATCCCATCCTGCTTTTACAGGGAAGGCAGAGGAGGAACTTGATTGTCAAGGCTCTGCGTTGCTGAGGTGAAGGGCCGGGCTTTGATGTTGTCAGGAGGAAAGAAACGGGGCTGTGGCTTTCCAGCTGAATCGGTGCCATTACAAAGCCAAAGGCCTCTGTGGGGAATGTCCCCACAGCATCCCTCAGTTCCTGCTCTTTGGGGCATTGCTGGACCAAGATGAACAGCAGCAGCAGTTCCAGCTGCACTTGGAAGGCCCCTGGGTGGGAATAACGGGTTATTTCACACGCAGAGAGGGTGCAGCTTCCAGGAGAGCCCCCAGGGCTGTTCAGAGCGATGAGGGTCGTGCCCGCGTGTGCTCAGCAGAAACAAACGGTGCCTGCGCTGCCCACCTGCCCCTCCCGAAGGTGGGACACGAGCATTCCCCTCGGGGCAGCCTGGCAGCAGCATCTCGTGGGGCAGATGCTCTCAATCCTCCTCTCTGTGAAATCGGGGGGGTTCTATCTCCTTTGTATTTTGGGGGTGAAAAAAATGACAGCTCAAAACATGTTGGTTGAGAAAAACTGTAAAACTTGTTCCAAATTTCTTTCAAATTTGACCCTGTTGAAAGGGTGCAGCCAGGAGGGCTCCAACCAAGCGGGCTGGTTTCCTGCCTGCACCAGAATCTTGTTTTTGAAGCAGCAGCAAAGTTAATCCTTGTCAGAACAAGCTCCCCTTCCCTTGCCACGCTGTCCTTAAAATCTCTTGGTGAAGTGCTCGTCCCTGGGAATTTTGCCATCCATTCCGGCGGAGCTGGATTTCATTTGATGACCCTGCGGATGAATAAATAAGTGCACATTCATTTATTCATTTGGCTTCACCCTGGAGATTTCACCTAAATTGTTTATCTCCTTCCCTCTGCTGGCCTGGGATGCTGCAGGAAACAAAGGGCTCTGCAAGATGTGCCTTGTTGTTTCTAGCTGGGAAATTTACTTTTCTGCTTTGTTCCCCTTGGCTCCAGCACACGGCCCTGTGTGGATTTATGTGCCCACAGCCCTGTGTGGATTTATGTGCCCAGCTGCCTTGGCACAGCTGAAGGCTGGGGCTGTCAGACTCCAGATCTGATTGCCCCGACCGTGCCATCGCTGGTGCTCTCCTGGGAGGGTTTTTATTGTGATCTCCATTTTTGTCTCTTTTTGTCGTGGAAATGTTTTGTTGTAAAAGATTTGAGTTGACAGCATCAGCTCTGAGCCTCCTGGCTGGGAGTGGGGACCCTGGAAGGTGCAGAGGTCACAGGCAGATGTTGTTCCTCAGGTCAAAGTGGCGGTGGGAAGGAGATGGGGGAGTGTGTGTGGGGATCACCGAGCAAGAGAAACCTCAGGATCCCTCCAGCATCCTGATTTTCCTCCCAGAACTCCTGGCCAATCCCTTCCCCGCTCCAGCAGAGAGGGCCAAGCGCAGGGCTTGTTTTCCACAGGACAGGCTGAGATCGGTTCCAAGGAACTGATGGGGATTTGCACTGAGGGAAGGGTCAGGCTGTCCTCGGTAAAGCCGGGACTGCGGAGGGAGGCTGAGCCGCGGGCGCCTTCTCCTTGTTGGCTACCGGGACTTCTCTCTCCCAACAGATGAGGAATGTTCCACCACCGAGCATCCCTACAAGAAGCCCTACATGGAAACCTCTCCGGCAGACGAGGACCCTTTCTACAGGTCCGGTTACCCGCAGCAGCAGGGACTGAACACGTCGTACAGGACTGAGTCGGCGCAGCGCCAGGCCTGCATGTACGCCAGCTCAGCGCCGCCCACGGAGCCCGTGCCCAGCCTGGAGGACATCAGCTGTAACACGTGGCCCAGCGTGCCCTCGTACAGCAGTTGCACAGTGTCTGCCATGCAGCCCATGGACAGGTTACCCTACCAGCATTTCTCCGCCCACTTCACCTCGGGGCCGCTCATGCCCCGCCTGGGCAGCGTGGCCAACCACACGTCGCCCCAAATCGCAGACACCCACAGCATGTTCCAGCACCAAAGCTCTCACCAGCCCATCGTGAGGCAGTGCGGACCTCAAACGGGCATCCAGTCCCCTCCCAGCAGCCTCCAGCCGGCGGAATTCCTGTATTCCCATGGCGTGCCTCGAACCCTGTCGCCCCACCAGTACCACTCGGTGCACGGCGTGGGGATGGTGCCAGAGTGGAGCGAGAACAGCTAACCAGGGGGGCAGGGAAGTGCCAGAGCCACGGGAGGATCCGAGGAAACGGGAGAAGGAAAAGGAAAAGAATCCCCCTGTTGATAACAAAGCATTTTGCAAGACTCCTTGAAGTGAATGTTCACCGCTAGCACTCGAGAGGGACGGACACTGACTGAAACCACGGCTGGAAGTCATCGGCCTCGCTGGGACTTGCCCTGAACCCCTTTTGTTTTCTTTTGTTTCAAAAGAAACGCCGACAGCCCAGCACACTTCTCCCCCTCCACGCTCCCACCCAGTTTGTGTTGCTGCCACCACCCTCGTCCCCCCCCCGCCCTTCTGCTCTTTTTGTTCTCCGAGGGACACCAAACTCCTGCTGCCTTTCTCACCACGGTCAGAATGCTTGAACGAGAACAATTAGGATGTTACTTTTTTTTTTTTTTGTGGTGTTGATGTTGACAATGTTATATAATAAATAATAATATATATATTTTTTCTTTCCATTTTCTCAGCAAAAAAAAAAAAAAAGAAAAAGAAAAAGACACCGGCCCTTTTTACCAAGGGTGGCTTTTGGAGTGGTGTTTCTTTTTTTTTTTTTAATTAGTGTTATCTTTGTTACTTTTCAACAGAAAGAGGTACTGAGAGCCCCCGAATAAAGAACTCCGGTACCTACCTCGCCCAGGCGTTGCACCAAGAGTGAAATTGCTCCCACAGGGAGCTGTGTCCTTACAAACTCCCCAAAATCCCCTCCAGGCTCCATCCCATCAACCATCCCCTCATCTCCTTTCCCACTTGTAATTCTCTCGCTCCTCTTCCCTTCCCATCTCCCGGCCTTTCCCGGTCCCTCAGCTGTCTCTGGCAGAAGCGTGGGGTTATTTCCAGGCTTGCAAACATCCACAGCTCGGCTCCTGCTGGATTTGCAGCGGTGTGTGGAAAGCCAGGCTCTGAGCCAGCTGCCACGGGGGGAGAGGGGGGAGAGGACGCAGACACCGAGAGGAAAAAGTTTGCTCATAAAAATGATGATGATGATGACGCTTGTTTGCAATCCCGGGCTTTCCTTTTCTCCCGTGGTCCTTTGCTTCCTCTCCAAAAGAAAAAGAAACAAAAAGGGATATCAGTCTGGGTACGTGAAGTGAGATGTTAACTGAACGTGTCTAAAAGGGGCAGAAAACGATTGCGAGAGGCTGGGAGTGGCTGAGGCAAAAAGAGAAGGAAAAGCAAATATGTGCAAGGAAAAATGTCTACTGCAGAGTATTTCAGGTGTAAAATTTCCTGGTCCTATTTATTTATACGTGGGAGTTCCAACAACTCTGAGGATGTCACAAAAGCAGCTGATTCCAAGAGGTTCAAATTTTTATTGAAATGGAAGTTTGCTTTCTTTTCTTCTTTTTTTTTTTTTCTCTCCAAGCTGTGCACACTCTATATAATTTACATATATTTTTAATTAAAAGTAATTCTAATTAACTAACGAGGTATACCTGCGTGTCAGCCACTGGGAACGTGGGTGGGAATGTGTGGGAATTCTGATGTGGGAGGGAATACAGACAGGTATCCAAAGCCATGGAGCTAAGGAGGAAAAATAATCCCTACCCAGCTGCGCTCTGCCATTCCTGTGTGCCAATTTCTGGCTGATAAATCCCACCCGCTGCCAATGGCCAGGGAGTGCCCACCTATTTTTAATGTATTTTTGGGTTTGGGGTGGTTTTACTTGATTTTTTTTTTCTACTTGATGCCTTGAATTTAATTTTTATTCATTTCTGCCGCAGCAGAGGAGGGGCAACATCACGGGGGGGAAGGAAGGGATGGGCTGAGCTTGGGCTGAGCTCGGGGCTGTGGCCTTGTCTGCTCCAGAGCTGCCTGGGTCCCCCAGGGCCGTGCTCTCCTGGGGTCACTTTCCCAACAAGGAAGATTTAGACATGACCTTGGTGGGTGCTGGGCTGGCATTGGGAAGCCCCGGTGAGGTGGAACTCCACCCTGTTCCCACGGAAGTGAGGTTGGTGGGAAGGGTTTGGCCCAGGGGACGTGTGGGGCTGTGTCCCAGCCTCGGCAAAGGAGGGGAGATGCTTTGGGAAGCGGAAACCAGGTGGGAAAATCAGCTCCAGAGGAATGACGAGATTGCAGCTGGGAAGCCCAACAGCAAGGTTGGCTCTGGGGGGCTGCTGAGCCAGCACCACCTCAGGAAGAGCTTGGGAGGAGCTGAGGAGGTGTCCCCAGCCTGAGCCAGGACCCCCTCAGGAAGAGCTCAGAAGGAGCTGAGGAGGTGTCCCCAGCCTGAGCCAGGACCCCCTCAGGAAGAGCTCGGGAGGAGCTGAGGAGGTGTCCCAGCCTGAGCCAGGACCCCCTCAGGAAGAGCTCGG
>VZTA01014353.1:223-10379 GCA_013398855.1 Mohoua ochrocephala | reverse complement strand
TTGTCAAACTATAGGTATAATCTGGCTTTCTGCTACATCAGCCTTTACCCACCTAAACAGTTGCTTAATACAAGTACCATCTGAACACTGAAAATGCACGTTCAGATGCAACTGCTTATTGTGCTTATACAAATTGCCTAAAAATACAAATAAGAAATGCAATCCTAAAGTTCTTGATTTGAAGAAATGGCTCTTTTATGCGCATTCTAATTCAGATGAGAAGTATTGGAAGAGTGTATAGAGTATTTTCTTGAGTGGCCTAAAGAACACCACCAACGAGGACAGTCTAAGGGAGCTGGGCTGTTTTAATTTGTCAGGTGGGAGGTTAAGGAACAATATCAGGGCAGCCAACTTGAGGAAGTGTTACAAAGATGATGGAGCTGGACTGCCCCTCTTCTGAGAAGGGGCAGGCAGAATAAAAAAGGACGGCGACCACACATTCCTTGTTGGGACGTTGGCTGTCAGGAAAAAGGGAGGTGGTGCATCTCTGGAGGGAGTTGTGCACAGGGCCATGGAAATTCCACTCTTGAGTCTGTCATGGCTTTGTGCAGCCAAGTTTCAAAAACCTCCAGTCTGGTTTTTTTCACGGACTGACTTCAAGCAGCTTGTCCTGGATGGGTTCCAGGGGTCCCTTCCAGCCAACACTTCTATGATTCTTGTGTATATCTGTGAGCTTCTGCTTTACATCTTCTTGATTTTTGACATGTGTAAGGCCAGAATGTCAAAGTTATTTAGATGCTTAACTTCTGCTGAACTCAATGGGTGGTATAGAGATTTCTACCTTCAAGGGAAGAAAGAAGACTAAATTTGTAAGATATTCTTTTCTTCATCTTAATTCAGTGAAACTAAATTCTGTATACTCACTGCTCAGGATCCAGCTAGTAAGGAATGGGAGAACCTGGTGTAGTCCCTCATCAGGAAATGGCTCTAAAAATGTATCACAGAGTCAGACGTGGGAAGGGGGCTATGGACTTGGAAAATGCATGAAATGTCCACAGGAAGGTAGTTGTGACTGGTGTACTTTTTCTAGTTAAATTAAGTGGAAGGTAGTAATGAGAGATTGCTGAGGTGACAGCTCAATTTTTTAGCAATTTCCCTTAGATGAGATTTGGAGGTGAATAATTCTTTATTTTTCTTTGAAACATGGAAACAACTGCTTACCTTTTCTCAGTTTACTTTCCCCTGGGAAAGAAGAGAATTATGCAATAGCAGAGAAAGGAAGTGTTCTTTAAGAGAACTGACTTTCTTCTATCTCTGTCCCAAACCCCATACGTAGTTAGGGAGTTTTTCTGCTCAAGTGTGCATGTCTCTGAGTGGGAATACAGAAAGCAGGCCAAGGTTGGTAACTTCCAGCAGCCTAAACATTCACTGGAGAGAATTAGGTTTGCAAATAACTGGACGGCCAAAGCCAGATAACTTCTGGTAAATCAATTGTGGTGTGGGAACAGAAGGACCCGAAAACGGCCAGAGATCCAGATACAAAAATTTGTGGACCGCACAGAGTATTCTCAGACTTTAAACAATGAAAGTGTTGTCTCGATTGGGAACCTTCCTATCCTTTAAGATGAAGACTCTGAAAGTTTATTTTATTTCTGTGTGTTTGCACACTCGTTAGTGTTCCATAAACACATCCTTTTCATATATTTGGGAGGTGTTCTTTTGAGGCCCAGTTTCAGATTATTCATCTTTTTAGTTTTAAATGTCCTCTCTCTACTGTAGAATCAAATGCCTTCTCTGGGTTTGAAATTTCATTGAGATCTTCAGTGATGGCCAACTAACATCGGCAGAGCAACTTGTTTACCATAAATATTAAGACAGTAGATTTTTTCAAAAACATTTCTCATGGCACAAAATTTATTCTTAGTCAAGTTGCAATGAGATTCCAGGCCAGGGTAGCACAGCTAAAAGTGAAATCAAGTTGTTTAAAATGTTTTTGTTTGCTCAGCTATAATTCATTTTTACTGGCAGTGAGTCCTTTCCTATATTTAATATTGGGAAAACAGGTTTGTTTTTAAGCAATGATAATAGGCATGCAACTCAAGCATCATAAATGTGGATGGGAACAACACACATTTTGAAGCATATCCCAAGGTCACACTTATGTTCCTTCTGAGGAAAAATACAAGTTGGGATGGAATAAAGAAACTTCAATAAGTGCATGGCAGTTTTTCATTTCTTGGCAGAAAATCCAACTGCTAGTTGCTCAAAAGCTGGGGTCAAACCAGGAACCTCTATCCCTAGAGAACACATTGCTTGCACTTGGTTCCCAGGATAGTTTTGCCAGGTTTCCCAACCTCCAAAACTGGCACGAAACATTAACAACCTCCTCAAAATTGCTAAATTTGAAGCAGATAGTTTATTGTATAGAATTCATATGTGTTAACTTACACACATACTCACTTGAAATCTGGGGAGAAAAGCAAGTATTAGGGAAGTATTAGTTCGTAACAAATTGTTTTCCTCTGCTCTTTTCCTAATCATGATCAGGTTTGAGAATTTTCTTAGGGTTAACTTTTGGAAACTTAGTTTATTAGCATACTGTTTGAAAGACCTCAACAATTTGTGATTGCTATCGGTCCCATTCTACAGGAATTATGAAGTTATTGCCATGGTATTTATATAAACCAATTTCTACAGTCCTTTCACTTTGATGTTTCCAAGGAACCAAAATAAAGTTATGGTCAAAGGGGAAAAGTAGAAAGGTGGCCATCTATGCATGTTCTGAAGTGAAAGATTTCCTCAAAACTGATGTTTAGTAAGGCTATAGGTTTGGTAAGTAACAGATTAAATTATAAACCTTACGAAAAAAATCTCGTTGGAGATCAAGAACAGCCTTTAGTTTTATTAAAGATGGTTTAATTGCAATTCAAAACAGTAAAAGACCTGTCACATAAAAGTAAATTTAGGTTTATGGGAAGACTTGAGAGCAAATTATGTCAAAAAGACTGATATCTTCTTTCTGTTGTCAACTCTTCATTAATTGCCTTCAGAATTCTTATATTCCCCAGTATGAGAAAGAAAAATACATACTTAAGTGTGAATTTAGGTTTTGGTACTGATACTTTATAAACTGCATTATTTACAAAGGACTTTTTGCAAAATCTGTATGAAAGGGACACGCTACAAAAAATTACTCGCTGGATAGAGTTCCACAATATAATGTGGTCCTTAAAATGGGAGTATGTAGAGAAAATCTGCTAATCACAAAAATCAGGGCTAGAGGGGACTTCAAGACTTCATTAAATTATCTCTCTGCCACAAGGCAGGATCAACTGTACAAAAATTATTACTGAGAGATGTCCTTAAAGACCTCCGAAGACAGACTCAATAAACTTCCACACAACCCATTCCAAAGCTTCAATCTCCTTGCTGTTAGAAACTTTCCCAGGCTATCATGGCTTTGGTTTTGGTTTGTTGTTTTATTTCCTAAAATTTATTTCACTCTGCTTTTTCTACCATGGTGACTATAGGAAATACTAATTTTTTCCCCTTCATTTTTGAAGTTAATCAAAGTACACTCAGTTCCATATGAGTGTATTGTAACTCTGCCAAGATAGGAACAACAATTCTAAAGCAAGGATATCTCTGCTACACTGTCTCATAAGAAAGTAGAGGTTACAGAATTATCTGCAAACTGAGAAAATGTAATCTAAAGTCAGTGGAAGAGGCTGCTCTTTTTTCCATTTTTTTTCCCATGCACGCCACTTTCAGGCATCCTATTGGGGTTAGCTTTGTTCTTGAAAAAGTTGAGAAAGCTTCTACCACTGAATTTCGGGAAAAAATTTCTCAGTACAAAGGGTTTTTTTTTTTTTTTTTTTTTTTTTTAAATTGGCCTTGGGAAGACTACGTGGCAGACTCCTGTAGCAAGGTTAAATCATCAAATGTTGCACAAACCAACAATGCAAGGTTTTACTTCTAGATACTGTATGGCATGTGGAAGTTATGTAATTGCTGAATTTGCTAAGACAAGCAGCATAGCACATGCAACATTAGCATGCCTGCCTAAACAAGACAATGACAGAACCAAGAGTTTATTTAGGTGTGAGCATAATATGCGGATTTAGAAAGCTTTGAGTGCATCCTTGCAGGTCAGCTGCAATTGAAGTGAAGGATGTGAAAATTTTTTTGCATGTCCAAGGTTACTCAACTGTTTGTGTAATTTTTTAATAATCTTGACTTCTTTTTCCTTTGCTTTTTTAACAGAAAGACAGGACTTTCATGCACTATGATAATGTAATCATGGATTTAATTTTTTTAACTTCGTTTTTAATATTCGAGTATATAATCTTCAACAACAAATCTCTTCCTGGAGGAAGTGGGAAGTGGTTTCTGTAGCATTCCTTAGTGGAATGAGAGCTCAGAGGATGAAGAAATAAAGGTATCGCATGATATGTAATGTAAACCCAAACCAAGGCCCCTCAGCTAAATGTAAATAGCCAGCAGGTTGTCTTTTACAACAAACAGTTTTGTCAAAATAAGGCTAATACCTTCCTTAATGTTTTTCTTGATCTTTTTGTTGGTTTTGGGAAATCATGGGTTCAGCTGTAGGAGCTTTAGAGTGTCTAAACTTGCTACAAGTGTACTGTACTGTGAAGAGCTGCATTCCAAGTTTCCAGTCACGCAAAAATAGAAAAAGTTCCAGTAAGTATCTCTTTCAAGGTCAGATTGCGTTCATCACTGAGACCAGATAGTCAGACACACTTAATACTAACGCAATTTGGTGGGACTAAAAGCCTCAGACACTTAAGACATGAGACCTGTGGGCACCAAAGCCCAGATTCCAGATCTGAACTACTTGCAACATGAATCTAACCCAGGAGGCATCTGGAGTCCTGAGATTCTTATGTTTTTTCCATGATAAGTTTTCCAAAGGATTGATGGTCTGCTTCTGGGCAGGCCAGAATGATTCAAATATTGACAGGTCTTGCTGTCAAGTACCTAACACATACCTAGTCTCCCTGTATTTAATATGGAAGGATTTCTGCCCTTTACCTCCCCCTTGGATGCACCAGAACCCAATAACTCACAGCTGAACATGATTGCTGGGTGTCCCTGATACTTCATTGCCCTCGGTTCCCACTTTTTACATTCCCATCTGTTGGTTACAGCATCCACCCAAAGGCCCAGGGAGGGAACATGTCCCAGTGGCCCAGAGCTAGGAGTCAGCAGGAAGGCCATGAAACTACAGATGAAATATAAACAGGAATCTGTATCTTTTGTGGACTCCTTTTATTATGAAGTGTGCTGATTAGTGATCTCAAAGCAGGACCTTTGAATCTGTGAAAACATCTTTAGCGGCTAGTACAGATATGCTGGCAGTTTTGGGAATCCTGGAGTTGTCTGTAAGTACACTGCCCCACCATGAAAAGTACAGTGGCTCTTGGGAGTTTCTAAGTAGCCACTGGTTTTCCTAGTGGAACTATTTGAGTACAAAGACTGTAAACTCTTCTCTGGGGTGAAGTTATCCTCAAAAACTACTTAATCTTAAAGCAGACCTTTCGGAAAATACGAAAATAGTCATCCTCTGTGTAGAAAGTGTTGAATACTAGGAAAAGTATGGTGCTTCCTAAAGACTTGCTTCTTGTATGAGGCATGGGCAGAGTGTGGGAGAGAAGGTTGAAGTAACCCAAAGAACTCCTGTGGGAGATTCCTGTGTTGTGAGCTGTCAAGGCAATCACTGCTATGACAAATGGGTCAAATTCTTACTTTATCTGTATCCAGAAAGACATGTCCAACCAAATGTCACTACCTCAGGTCATCTTTCTACTGATTAATATTTTCTCTGAGTTCTCAAGTGAACAGTGAGGTTTCTTGTGTGTTCTTTTTTTAAACTATATCTGTCATGTCAAGGTTAAAGAGTTGTGGGTAAATAAACATGATGTTGATATTAGGCAGAACAACTTATCTAGGGTGAAGCTGATTTATATGTTCTGAGTTGTAAAATACTGGAAATTCTCAAGCAGAGATCCAGGCTGTGATAGCACAGTTGTACTATGCTGCATGAAAGAAAAATCTTCAAGCTAATGTAAAGAATTTTGTTATTGGTTTGTTAACAATCAGCATTTCAACAACTCTCCTGAAAGTCAAGCTCATCCTTAATGTACTGCAGTAATAAATTATGGAATTTCGGGACATATGAACCAGGCCCAATATTTTTATCTCTGATAGTTCACTGTATTTTCACTTGATTTCTCTCATGAAAGGTAAAGGGAAAGTAGTTGCCAAGTTTGCACCTAGATTTATCCTTTGCTGAAAGCAGTGGGAACTCCTTTCCAGAGTCTATTTGGAATTTAGATAATTCTTTTTTACTTTTAAGTGAACAGTTCAGCAAAAACTCATGACCTTAATCACATCCTTTCATATCAGAGGAAGAAGGCAAACTAACACAATAGTCATGAATACTTCTATTTCATAGAATCATAGAATCTTAAGGCTTGGAAGGGACTTTGAAGGTCATCTAGTCCCAACCTCCCTTTCCATGTGCAGGGACACCTCCCACGAGATCAGGCTGCTCAAGGCCTTATCCAACCTGGCCTTAAACTCTCCCAGGGTTGGTAATCCACAGCCTCCCTGGGCAACCTGTTCCATCACCCTGACAGTAAAGAATTTATTCCTTATAGCTAATCTAAATTTCCCTTCTTTCAGTGTGTACCCATCACTCCTTGTGCTATCACTGCATTTCTTGATGAAGAGATCTTCTCCTGTAGTCTCCCTTCAGATACAGGCAGGTTGCTATGAGGTCTCCACACAACCTTCTCTTCTCCAGCCTGAACAGCTGCAACTTTCTTAGCCCATGTTTGTAGAGGAGGTCCTCCAGTCCTCCTATTAACTTTGTGGCCTCCTCTGGACTTGTTCAAACAGTTCAATGTCCCTCTTATGCTGGGGACACCAGAGTTTGACGCAGTGCTCCCAGCGGGATCTCACAAGAGCAGAGTAGAGGGTAGAATCCTCTCCCTTGACCTGCTGGCCACACTGCTTTGGATGCAGCCCAGGATTCCCTTGGCTTTCTGGGCTGTGAGCAGTCACTGCTGGCTTGCGGTGAGTTTTTCATCAGCCCTCACCCCCAAGTCCTTCCCCACAGGGCTGCCCTCAATCAGTACTCCGCCCACCCTGTGGGTGTGTCTGGGATTGTCCTGACCCAGCAATAGGATCTTGCCCTTTGCTTTACTGAACTCCATGAGGTTTGCATGGTGGCACCTCTCAAGCCTGTCAAGGTCCCTCTGGATCCCTGTTATCATTGATGTTCCTGACCAGACTCAATTCTGGCTGGGCCTTGGCTTAGATTTATCTCTAACTTCCCGTGCAATTTCCCTGTGTTCCTCACAGGCCACCTGTCCTCCTTTCCAGTTTCTGATTCAATTTTTTGCTCTGAGTTTACTCAGCAGTTTTTTATCCATCCATGGAGGCCTCCTGGCATTTTTGCCCAGTTTCCTCCTTCTTGGGATGCATTGCTCCTGAGCTTGGAGAGGTGATCCTTCCAATTCAGAGAGCATTCTTGGGCCTCTCTGCCTTCTAGGACTCTGTCCTGTGGAGCTCTACAAAGTAGATCCTTAAAAAGGCCAACGTCTGCTGTCCTGAAATCCAGGACGGTGAGTTTGCTGTACGCCCTATTCACTGCCCTGAGGATCTCCAGCCCCACCATCTCGTGGTCACTGCAGCCAAGGCTGCCTTGGAGCACTACATTCCCCACCAGCTCCTCCCGTTGGTGAGTACAGGGTCCAGCATTGCACCTCTCCTTGCTGGCTCCATCACTTCTCTGACAAAGTTGTTGTTGACACATTCAAGGAAACCCCAGGATTGTTTGTGCTCTGCTGTGTTGTCCCTCCAACAGATATTGGGGTGGATGAAATCCCCCATGAGGATCAGGGCTTATGAGGCAGCTCCTATCTGCCAACAGAGGGCTTCATCCACCTGACTGGATGTAGCAATCTAACATACTGTGTCCCTGCCCTCCCCTTAATCTTGACTCACAAGCTGTGGGCTGGCTCCTCACCCTTCCCCAGGCAGAGTTCCATACTCTGCAGCTGGTCATTGACATAGAGGGCTATACCCCCTCCTTGTCTCCCTAGCCTGTCTTTCCTAAGAAATCTAAAACCTTCCATTCCAGTGCTCCATCCTACCGCGTCTCCGTGATGCCAATGATGCCGTACCCGCGCAGGTGTGTGCACGTCTCTAGTTCCTCCTGTTTGTTCCCCATACTGCGTGCATTCCCCAGACTGCTGCTATCTGTATCACTGGCACCCACATGGAACAGTAACAGTGGGTAGTAATCAGTGGGATTAATTAGGCTTGGCTTCTTCTCAATAACATCTGTGATCTGGACTCCCAGAAGGCAACACACCTCCCTTGAAACACACATCCTGACAAATGACTGCTTCTGTACCTCTTAAAGTAGAGGAACTCACTGAGTTAATTGTTAATTTCTTTATTCATGGGATAAATGGTTGGACTGCTTCAATTAGTTATGGCTGTTCTTCCAGTGTGCCATCTGCCATTCTGGGTAGGGATGTCCAGCTAGGTGGGAATATCTGGTTTTGAAGGAAGCCCCTTCGTTTTATTAGTTCCTTTCCTCCTCCTTTCTGGCAGAGTGCTGGCTCATGCTCACCTTGGTATCCACCAGGACTACCAGCAGACTTGCTTTTCGGAATATTAGTTCCTATTTCCTATCCAGGCCTGGATTCCTGGTGCAGGGCTTTGCATTCCCTCTTCTTGAACTCTGTGAGGCTTCCATCAGCCCATTTCTCCAGCCCCTAGAGCTTCCTCTGGATGGCAGCAGGACATTCTGGTGTAAGAGCCACTCCACTCAGTCTTACAGAAGTGAAACATGAAAACTTAGTGTCATGGATGTTTTCAAGTTGGTCCATGCTTTGTCTCATGCAGTTGCCTGGAGCTGTGTCACTCTCTCCTTAGCATTTCTTTAACTGATCCCTTCTTATAGAAGGTGATAAATAGACCTTGGATTTCCACATGTAAGAATTTGAAGACTACTAGATTGTTTCCTTTCTCTGCTGTATTTAAACTGAATGAAGATAACGATAGGGTATTTTTTTGTTGCTGTTTTTATGTAATTTTTTTCCTGGAAAAGAATAAATTATAAATAAACACAATTTTAAAATAGCATTGTAAAACATCCCTAGAACAGACTAAGTAAAGATGTGCTGTGTTCACTACCCTCTTCTCTCACACAAGGGACACAAATGTGACAATCACATATGCTTTTGTCTCTCTAGAAGAGGAAATAATTTGTGTCATGTCAAACTGACAAAGGACATCTGGAGCGATGCAGCTTCAAGATATGAGAGCCAGGGATAAAGCATCTGGCTGTTTTCTGGAAGATATGTTTGTTCATTTTATAAACAAATAGAGGCTTTATTAAGATTTTTTTAACTGCTAAATATTTTAGAGACATAGTGGCTGAATTGACTTGCAATGGTTTTCTGTAATGAAACATCAGGCATAAACTTGATAAAAAGATGGGTAACATCAATTACTTTATGAGCTTTTTTTCTCTATCCAAAAAAACAACCTTATCTTGATGATTTGTCTACACTATTTTTTTATCAGTCTGATATTTTTGATTGAGAGTATTGTCATTACTTGTACTTGAAATTCAATGTGTTCATATCTCCCAATCTCAATAGCTGGTGAGTTTACCTCTGAACAAATAATTTTGGGGCCAACAACTTCGGAAAGAAATGCTAACAAATACAAAGTTTCCACAAAATTGCTACGGTGAGATCAGATGGTGAGTGATTTCTAAGCTGCTGTGTGATCTGTCACACTGGCTTCTTACCCTTATGTACCAGAGCAATTCAGTTCTGCTGCATTCTCTCCTGACTTCAGCAGCATTGTCTTCCTGCTCAGACCATCTTACCACCTAGCATACCATTTCGATTTGCTCTGCTATTCTCAGTTATCTAGAAAGCTTAAGTTATTTTCATCTCCTTCTTTCAACCTTAAAACATCATAGCCTTTTCTAGCCCTGGTGGGTTTAAAACTTGGTTTGATGCGCATGTTGTTAAACCAATGAGAAAGCTGACAATGCCTCTGCAATGTGTATATTTAAAAGTACACAGGTGTGGGAATTTTCTCTTTTGCTCCTGCTCTCCTGACGAGAGCGGGGTGGGGAAGTGGGCCCAGGCTCTGTCCCTGAAGC
>VZTA01014347.1:85111-102586 GCA_013398855.1 Mohoua ochrocephala | reverse complement strand
TATAACATATATAATATAAATGATCCAATATATTATATTATTATAGGATGTACTATTGTTTCAATTATTGTTTAAATTATTATTATATATTTATATGATTAATTATATGATTATTAGAAGTACTATTTAATATTTACCCCTAATCAGAGGTTTGGACATGTTTCAAACTCCAAGGAATCCCAAGGAATCCCCTCCTGCTCTTCTAAACCCAACCTCTCTGAGCAGCTGTTGAACTCACTGATGATTTGTACTGGTGGCCTTTCCTTGTTTTGTGATGTAAAACCAACCCCAAACCCCACAAAAGCCATTTTCCATCTCATTCTTTCTCAATCACTTTATTATTATTATTATTATTAGAATTTTCAGAGTTGAATCTCAGCCCACCTGGCACCTCCAGGTTGTTGCTTTTACAGACCAGGGTTGTATTTTTAATGAATTCTTCCCTTCTGCTCCCTCTGTGCCTTAACACCGGGGTTGTTTTTACTGACTGCAGTTTTGCACCGAATTCAGGGTTGTATTCAGGGGTATTTTGTGATGAATTCCCTCTCCCCAGCTCCAGGCTTGCAGGTCTTGTCAGCCCAAGGGAAGGTAAAAATATTAAAAGCACGAAGAGATGTATTGGCAGGAGAGCAGAGAGTGTTGTATTGGGGGTGAGAGGAGGAGTCACTGTAAATATTTCTGTGTTTCTTTCCAGAAGAAACTGGAACCAGTTTAAAACTCTTAATGTTGTCCCCAGAAGAATTGACAAGTTCAGGCCTCCTTAAAATGGAAATAAAGCTAAAAGTCATTAGTCTGGGTATTAATTTTGAGTTAATTTCCACTGAGTTTGTCCTGTTTAAAGCTTCAGGACTTAAGGTTTTGTTTCTTTTGTACAACTGGAGGCTTTGGACCAGGACAGCACTTCCATGTGAGTCCATTCTTGATCTTCCACATGCATCAGGACACAGAAATCCCCTTTATTCTGTGTCTTTTTTTTGAAGAGCTGGGTCAAACCAGTAAAAAATGAATATTGTGAGTGCCAGTCCCTCTTGCCTGGGGATGTCACACCTGAACGTCACGTGGTGCAACGATCCATTTTAAATATTTTAATGTTTGGCTTTTGACCGGGTCATTTTCTTCTCCCATGTCAGTATTCCCAGGAGAAATCATGGATGAGAAGATGTCCTACAAAGAGTTCCTGGACCGCAAGGACTCCTGGTCAGCGGAGGAGAGGGACCTGTGCTTCAAACCCATGGACATGGCTGGTAGGAGGATGGCTCGGGAGCCTGGAGCATCCCTGGTTTTAGCAGCTGGGGGCCTTCATGGGCTCCTGGCTGGAGTTCCTCCTCTTCTGCTCCTGGCTCCATCCCTGTGGAGGCTTCTGCTCCCCTGCCCTCGGCAGCCCCGGGTCCCCCGGGCTCGGGGCCGGGCCTGGCCCTGCTCGGTGGCTCCGTTTGGGATCTGGATGAGGGCGTGGAGGGACCCCTCAGTGAGCCGTGGCCAGCCCTGAGCTGGGTGGGATGTGGCTCTGCTGCAGGGCAGGAAGGCTCCTCAGGGGGGTCTGGGCAGGCTGGATCCACGGGCTGAGGCCAGCGGGGCCAGGGTCAGCCCGGCCAAGAGCCAGGTCCTGCCCTCGGGGCACCGTGACCCCATAGAATGCTCCAGGCTGGGGCAGAGGGGCTGGAAAGCTGGGAAAGGCCCTGGGAGTGCTGGACACGAGCCCAGGGGTGCCCAGGTGGGCATGAGGCCGATGGCCCCTGGGCTGTGCCAGCCCCAGTGTGGGCACAGCCCGGGGCAGGGATTGTCCCCCTGTGCTGGCCCTGCTGAGGGACCCCCTGGAATCCTGGGGGCAGCTCCGGGCTCCTCCTGACACGAGAGACCTGGAGGGGCTGGAGCGTGTCCAGGGCAGGGAACGGAGCTGGGGAAGGGGCTGGAGCCCCAGGAGGGGCTGAGGGAGCTGGGAAAGGGGCTCAGCCTGGAGAAAAGGAGGCTCAGGGGGACCTTGTGGCTCTGCACAAGTCCCTGACAGGAGGGGGCAGCCGGAGGGGTCGGGCTCTGCTGCCAGGGAACAGGGACAGGACAGGGGAGGCTCAGGTTGGGTACTGGGAAAATTTCTTCACTGAAAGAGTGGTTTAAGTGTTGGCAGGGGCTGCCCAGGGCAGGGGTGGAGTCCTTGTCCCTGGAAGTGTTCAAAACCCAGGCAGACACAGCATTTTGTGATGTGTTTTGGGGGTATTTGGTCAAAGGTTGGGGTTGATGATCTTGGAGGTCTTTTCCAACCCCAATAATTCTGGGATTCTATGCCAAGAGCAGTTCTGGGGGGCTCCCACAGCTGAACTGCTGTGAGACCTGTGGGTTTCAGTGCAGACCTGCCCAGCTGTGTCCCTCTGGAGTGCAGCGTGCCCAGGCTCTGGGCAGTGCCGCTCCCTGTGTCCCACCCTGCCCTGCAGTGCAGCCCGGGCTGTCCCCGCGGCCTCCGCAGCTGCTGACGCTGCTGAGAACGAGCTGCACCTCGTGGAACCCGACCCTGCAAGCAGATACACTCACACCCAGCAGCTGCCCCTCAATTTGCTCTCTTTCTTCCCCTCATTTTTTGGAATTAAATTGCTTGCTGGCTCCGGGAGCACCTGGGAAATGTGTGTCCTGCCCAGATTGTCCCAGGCAATCAACCTGGAAAGATACAGGGTGGAACTTCTCTTTTTAATAGATTTTTGAGTACTGTGCTTAATAATCTAATAATCGTGCTTAGTGCATGATTTTCTTGCTGTGTGAATCTCTGTAAGAGATTCTGTGAAGAACTGATGGATTTTTACAAGGATAAGGAATGATTCACAGAAGAACTGGAAGGTTTGTTGGGTTTTCCCTCCCGTTGCTGTGCGGGTGCAGGGATGGGACATTGATGTCGTTTTGCTCAAGAGCCAGATGTCAAATTTGTTAATTAGGAACAATTAACACACCTGGCCCATCACCCAGTGTTCTTTTGGCCTGAATAATGTGAATTTTTTGGTTGATTTGTTGCACGAAGCCACGTTTCTTTAGGTTTCGTGTCCTTGGAGTGTCTTGCACACCTGTACAGGCTCCACGTAAAGTTCAGGAGCAAAATGTTCCCTGTGTTGCTTTTCCAATGGGATATGGATGAGGTTCTGCTTAGAGTTCCCATAATGGAGCAGAGGGATCAGAGGGCACAGGGCAGCTTTAAGGACTTGTCAGCGGGAGAAAGATGGGAACATCAGACTCAGAGGAGGCTGTGGGTTTGTTCAGGATCCGTGTGCCCGCTCTTGGGAAGACAGGGGGATGATTTCCCTCCCAAGGAGAGGATTCTCTGGCCAGTGGTGCAAAGGATCTCCTGACCACCATCCCTGCCATTCCTTGTTCCCTGGGGAGAAACAGGGCAAGTCCCAGCTCTCCCACTTCTCCCCTTTTCCCTCCGGAGCAGAGGTCGGGTTCGCCCAGAGGTCTGAGTTGCCCATTTTTTCCACATCATCCAGCTGCTGGGCAAAGAGGGGACATCAGCAGGATCTCCTTTCGTTTTAAATCGGTTTCAGTCATGATCTTTTTTTTTCTCCCTTGTTTTTTGGGGTTGGTTTTTTAATTGGAAAGCAGGCAGTTGTTCAGGGCTGGCAGTGCTGTTCTAAACAGCCTCAAATCAAAATGTTCTGCTCGTTGCTCCGAGGCAAGATGTTGTCGTGGCATCTCAAATAACCTGACAGGTTTATGAAGGAATTCACTCAGCTCACCTGATCTTGACATCCCAGCACACTGTGGGCATGGGAACACCTCAGGCTGGGCTGTCAGCCCTGCAGGGAGCACATCTGGCATGAAAATGAGCCACAGCCCTCACCCAAATCCCTCTGAGCTGGGTTTAACTGGGGGAAATCTGAGTGAGGAAATAGGCTGTTCACCTGGGGAAGAGAAGGCTCCAGGGAGAGCTCAGAGCCCCTTGCAGGGCCTGAAGGGGCTCCAGGAGAGCTGGAGAGGGACTGGGGACAAGGCCTGGAGGGACAGGACACAGGGAATGGCTTCCCACTGCCAGAGGGCAGGGATGGATGGGACCTTAAATCGCATCCCATTCCATCCCTGCCACGGGCAGGGACACCTTCCACTATCCCAGGTATCTCCAAGCGCCGTCCAGCCTGGCCTTGGACACTGCCAGGGATGGGACAGTCTGCCTGGGACACTGGGAAATGTTTTATTTTCCCAGTGACTCGGTTGAAACACCAGTCCATCACCCCGGTTCATACTGGGATGCAGTTCCTGGCTGGGAGAGCTCGGAGGTCCCACACCTTTCCCTGCTCTGGGCTGAGCTGAGCCCCTGTCCTGGCTCAGGTGCCTGGGATGTGTCCCTCAGGGCAGAAGCAGATGATTCCTGCTGGAGGGGAGGGCACAGCTTCTCCAGGATCAGTGTGATGTGCTTTCCCCAGGAATCAGCCTGAGCAGCTGGGCGTTGCTGTTGGGTGTAAATTCTCATTGGGAACGCGTTTGCTCCTGGTAAATAATCCCCAAAGCAGCTTTTCCTTGGAAGCGCAGCGTTGGGATCTGGTGCACCTTCACCTTCTTGTCTCCATGCTGTCCCCTGTTCCCCCCGTGGTGACACGGCCTGGTTCTGTCCCTGCCAGACCCCTTCGGCATCCACAGAGGGGAGAACCTGCCGGATCTGTCCTTCCCTGCGGACATGAAGAACGTGCCGCTGTTCCCGGGCCACGCCGACGCTTCCAGGGACATCCTCGGTGAGCTCCTGCTGGGCATCCCTGCCCAGCTGTCAGCTGGGGAGTTCTCCCTGTTGTCTTTCATGTACTGAAAATTGAGGTTGTACCTTCACGAGCCTTTTTTCCCCGCTCCGATCGTCGTGGCTAAAACTCAGATACTCAGGAGCTGTTTCCACATAGTGCTCTTCAGGATTCGGACCCTTGGATTGTTATATTAATAGTGGATTATTAAGGGATTACCAGCAGGAATTCATGGGAGCAGAAGCAGAAAGCCAAAGGAAATAATTTGCCTGTGTTTACTCTCTTTCACCTTGTCAGAAAGTTGTATGAAATACAGAATTTATGCTTTGCGAAGCAGAACTAACATTTGATGCAGATTTATCTGAGCTGCTGCTGAGCAGAACAGTCCAAGTGTGGCAGGACTTGAAATTTAGGAGAGGAGTTGTTGGGGCTGGTGATTAACAGAAGGTTTTTTATTTCCTTAGCTCCACATGGATCCATGATGGGACCTGAACAACCTTTCCTGGGGTCCAGGTATTCCCCTGCAGAGGCTCTGGACCCATCAGCCTTCATCGGCCTGGAGTCAGGCACAGAATTCCTGCCAGGAAAAGCAGGTGAGAAGCAAATCCTGTCTCTTACTGGCTGGGTTTGGAGGGTTTGCAGCTGGAAAATCCCAGGTTATGAGTCCTAAAAAATCTTGGTGGGGAGTTGATACATAAAATGAGTCAAGATTGGAAAGTTTCCTGTTGGCATTGGCAGCTGTTGGTTCAGGGGGAATGTTCTGGTGTGAGGCCCTGGCACAGGGTGCCCAGAGCAGCTGTGGCTGCCCCTGGCAGTGCCCATGGCCAGGTTGGATGGGGCTGGGAGCAGCCTGGGACAGTGGGAGGTGTCCCTGTCCATGAGAGGAGCTTTAAGGTGCCTTCCAACCCAAGCCAGTCTGGAATTCTACATTAGGAGATCACAGGATGGTTGGGATTGGAAGGGAACTTTCCCAACCCCTCCGCTGAGGCAGGGCCACCCAGAGCCCAGAAGAACTGAGGAAAGAAACTCCACTTTTGGGTGCTGGGGTGTAACTCTTGTCTGATGGGAGCTTTCACTGCCAGTAGTTGTGGAAGACCAGGATGTTCTGGTGCCTCCCGTGGAGGGAATTGAAAAGTTCACTGAGGATGAACTCCCCAGCCAGCAGAGTCAGGACCTGGCACTGGGAAAGCAAAAGCCCTGTGGGGTCAGGCTGGACTCGGTGTGTTTGTTTCCCACAGCACCTGAAGAATACTGGATGGGAGCTCAGCAGGACATGAAGGGACCAGATACCTCTTTCTTCGTTGAGCCACCAGGTAAAAACAGCTTTGGGTTGAACTGCAGGAAGTGTTGGTAGAGAGCTCCCGAGCAGCAGAAGCAGCTCCTCTCCTTGTCTGCCTCCTCAAGGGACACGAGGCTGTGGCAGAGCCCCTGGGACCTGGGCAAGGACAGCACTGTTTGTGCTGCTCACATCGGTTCAGAATGGAAATGCATCTTAGAGGGGTGGGAATGGCTTCGAACTGAAGAAGAGCAGGGTTGGATGGGATATTGGGAAGGAATTCCTCCCCGTGAGAGTAGCACAGGGTGCCCAGAGAATCCGTGGCTGCCCCTGGCAGTGTCCCAGGCCAGGCTGGATGGGGCTGGGAGCAGCCTGGGACAGTGGGAGGTGTCCCTGCCCATGGCAGGGGTGGCACTGGGTGATCCTTAAGGTCCCTTCCCACCCAAACCTTTCTGGAGTTTTACTCTTATCTTTAGATTCTGGTCACAGTTAAATCTTTGAAGCTCCACTGGGACATTATCCCATTGAGAATTGGTGTGTATTACAAAACTTGACCCATAGTGGGATCTTTATCTCCATGAAGGAGCTGAGAAGAGAACAGTTTAACCCTGCTCGTGGGTAGAAAGTGTTTCTGGAGCTGGGAGTGGGGCTGGGAGGGTTTGTTACAGGACACTCCCCAACTCTGCCACTTCTCCCAGGATTCAGGGGTTTTCCTGGGTGCTGCACTAATAATTTTCCTGAGAGCGGGCGATAAAAGCCGATTCTCTCTGAGGCGCCGGGGGATGCTGAGGGGTGGCTGAGGCACCGCCTCGGGGCCGTGTCCCCCACGTGCCAGCAGCTCCAGGGAGGAGCCGTGTGCCTGTCCCCCACGTGCCAGCAGCTCCAGGGAGGAGGTCTTGGCAGTGCCGAGGCCCTGGCAGGTGCTCACTGCAGCCCGTTCTGTGTCCCAGTGCCCCCCGCAGCTGCAGAAGCCATAAGGACGAGCCTGCCCGAGAGCCCCACGGCAGCAGCGCCTGGGAACGCTCCTGCTGCAGCCACGGCGCTCCCAGGAGAGGCCGCGGCCGCCGACGGACCAAAGGGGACGGCGCCAGGTAAGTCCCTGAAGGGTGGTGCAGGGTTTGGCTCTCCGGGAGCAGGCCGTGGTGGTGGGAAAAGGTGGAATTGCCTCTCCAGAGGGAAGCACAGCAAGGTGTCGTTTGGGACACCTGAGGGAGAAGCAGCAAATCTGCTCAGTTGTGTCCCAGTCTGGGAGCTGATTCCATGAATCTTCGCCATCTCCAGATTTTAGCTGCAGGAAAATCCCGAGGACGTGGTTGCAGCTTAGAGTGAGGGAATGGTTTAGGTTGGAAAAGCCCTCTGAGGTCTGAGTCCAGCCCTTCCCCAGCACTGCCAAGGCCACCCCTGACCCATGGCCCCAGGTGTCAGATCTATACACGAGGACCTTTGAACCTGTCCTTTTTAAAGACTCTCTTTAAAACCCATTTCTAATGGATTTATACAGACTCCTAGGACCAGTCATTGTCCAGTTTCCTAATGCTTTATCCCACTCATGTCCATAATTCTCCAGGGACCATCCATACTGCTTTTAAAGTCTGTTTATTTACAGTCTTATTCACGTGTAAAATCACAATCTTTATGTTTTCTTTTGGAGAAGATCATGAAATCACTTAAAAAACCCACAACAAAGTCAAACCCAAATGAGGGCTGGTGGATGATGGATCCTTTTGGTTTGGTTCACTAAAATACTTGTTTTATCTAAATGGATCCTTGAGTACCATTTTAAAAGGGACTTTTTCCATTTTCCTGTTTCCTTCCCACTTCAGTTTAAGTCCCTAATTTAGATTTAATACATTTTCCATTGGTTGGGGAGGATATTTTTAGATGTGACTCAAAAAATCAGTAGAAATGTTATTTTTTGGTCATCAGCAATAGATGGGAGATGTTCAGGGCACTGAGCTGCAGGACACAGAGGGTGGGCAGAGCTTGGGGCTGTCGAGATGAGGAGCTGCAGAAGAGAAATCCAGTGCTTCTGGCACTGATCATTTGGAAAAGCTTGCCTCTGGACAGCTGAAACATTAAACAAAAACTGACTGAGAAACCTCCTTTAAGGGGATTTTAAGCAAATAGGAGCTTAAATGCAGAGGTTTGATTGTGCTGTGAAGTGACAAATGTTGGTTTGGAACTACCAGCTCAGTGTTGGGAGATATTGTGTGAAAAATGAACAAGGCCAATTTGAAGGAAGAGAGGGAATTTGGGATGTGTGGGAGGATTTTGTGTCAGGAGTGCCAGAGCATCAAACCCCCCCCACACCAGCAGCACAAACCATGTTTACAGTGAAATGTGTGGCTTTGGAGTGTGTCAGGACTTTTCCTGCTCTTGGAAAACCCGCTGGGCTCGCACAGGTGATTCCACATTTTCTGTGTCCTGCAGTAGAGGGAAGAACAGGTTTCCATGGGAAGCTGTGGCTGCCCCATCCCTTGGAGCAACCTGGGATAGTGGGAGGTGTCCCTGCCCATGGCAAGGGAGTGGAACTGGAGCTGGGACATCTTTAAGGTCCCTTCCAAGCCAAACCATGCTGGGACTCTGCGAAAGCCCTCGCTGTGATTCCCGTCCGGGTTCTGCTGGAATGTGCTCCTGGCAGCAGATCCAGCAGCTCCGGCCCTTTGCCAGCTGTGTGGCATCAGGGAGGGTTTGAACAGAAACAATCCAGCCTCGGCTGCTGCAGGCTGGGAGCAGATGGGAGCCCCACTGCAGGCAGGGACGCAAACAGGGCGCATGGGGCCGCAGGAGGAAAAGCTCCTGGATGCATCCGGGAGCGAGCCAAAGGCTGGAGCAGCAGGAATGCGCTGCTGGCAGGGGGAGGGAGCGGTGCTGGAAGGCAAGAGGAGACGCAGGCAGTGAAACCTGTCCCCTCCCCAGCCACAAACCAGCAGCTCAGGTGTTTGCACTGTGTTTTTCCCTGATTTGTGTGCCTGTGTTCCCGGGCAGGCGCAGCCTCCGTTCCCGCTCCCGACGCCGCGTCCCTGCCCACGGAAAAGGCCGGGGCTGTCCATGCCGGAGACACCAAACCCCCCCAAGCTCCAGGGGCTGGAGTGGCTCCTTCAGCAGCAGCCAACCCTTTCCAGGCCACGGATGTGGGGTTTTCTCCTGCACCTGAAGCCAACCCTCCCAAAGGCGTCAATGACGTGTCCTCCCCGGGGACAGAGCTCGGCTTCGCCCCGGCAGCAGATGCTGGATCCCACCGCGGGGTGGATTTGGGGTTTGCTCCAGCAGCAGGTGTGGAATCCCACCATGCCATGGATTTGGGGTTTGCTCCAGCAGCAGATATGGAATCCCACCAGACCATGGATTTGGGGTTTGCTCCAACAGCAGATATGGAATCCCACCAGACCGTGGATTTGGGGTTTGCTCCAGCATCAGATATGGAATCCCACCATGCCATGGATTTGGGGTTTGCTCCAGCAGCAGGTGTGGAATCTCACCATGCCATGGATTTGGGGTTTGCTCCAGCAGCAGGTGTGGAATCTCACCATGCCATGGATTTGGGGTTTGCTCCAGCAGCAGATACGGAATCCCACCAGACCATGGATTTGGGGTTTGCTCCAACAGCAGATATGGAATCCCACCAGACCGTGGATTTGGGGTTTGCTCCAGCATCAGATATGGAATCCCACCATGCCATGGATTTGGGGTTTGCTCCAGCAGCAGGTGTGGAATCTCACCATGCCATGGATTTGGGGTTTGCTCCAGCAGCAGGTGTGGAATCCCACCATGCCATGGATTTGGGGTTTGCTCCAGCAGCAGATATGGAACCTCACCACGCCTTGGATTTGGGATTTGCTCCAGCAGCAGATGACAAAGCTCAGCACGTTATGGGCTCTGAGTTTGCCCCAACAGCAGAAGTCAACCATCACCATGCCCTGGATTCTGGATTTGCTCCTGCGGCTCCAGCCAAGCCTCTCCCTGCCGTGGATGCCGGGAAGGTGTCAGTGGAAGCTCAGCCTGTCCCTGCAGCTGCCCCCAGGATTGCTGTGTCTGGGGAGCTGCTGACATCTGAGGCTGCCCTTCAGCAAGACAAGTCTCCTGCAGGTGAGTGTGCCCAAATCCCAGAATCCCAGCCACGGATAATTCAGGTTGGAAAAGGCCTCTGAGGTCGTGGAGCCTGTCATCGATTGGCTTTGGGCGAAGCACCTTGAGGAGAGCTCAGCTCTGCTCTCAGGACACTCAGGAAATGCTTCACAGGGATTCTTCACTTACAAAACATAAAACTGGAGTTTTTTCATGGTTTTAAAATTTTCATTGGGCATTCTTAGCAGTGCTGAGTGGTTTAAGGACAGCCATGGAGATGTGTTGGCTCATCCCTGCTGGTGCTTGACTTTGTGTCAGCACCACCCTCAGCTCTCCCTGAAATCTCCCAGATCCTGTAGGACACAGAGCTGACAGACAGAGGCTCTTGGAAACAATTTCTGAAGAGACTAAAAGGCTTGGTTGATAACTTTGGGACCTTTCCTTCAGATGACTGTGGGTGTTGGAGTGGCAGGAAGGACGTTTGGTTTTCCATGTGGGGGTTTGCCGTGCCGTGTGGATTTCCCCAGGGACACCATCCCTCTGGGGAGAAAACTGCTCTCCAAAACTGTGTTCCTTTAATATTTATATTACTGAAATGCAGCAAATAGTCCTGGGCAGAGGCAGCATAAGTGGATTGGTCGTGGATGGGGTTGGAGTGAGATTTTTTTTCTTCTAATACTCTTTAGTTTAATGATGAGGATAAATTTCAAGAGAGAAGTTTTAACCAAAAAAACCCCACTAGAATGTAGTGACTGAGAGGCCCAGGTGGGTGAATGAAAGAGGAAGTGCAAGACAATACAGGAAGGTAGAAGGATCCTAAAAATCAGGTTTTGGAAGTGAGGAAACCCTTTAGTTCCTTGTGGAAGATAAAAACTAGGTGAGGGAGTGATTTTCATCTTATTTCATCTGATCTAAATTTAAAACCGGGAATTTTTATTCTTCACATTCCGTTTGCAGAAGCAACAGCAAAGGTGGAAGCGGAATCCAAAGTCCCAGAAGTTTGTGTGGATCGCTCCGAGAAGATGAAGGACAGGAAACCTCCCCCCAGCCCCTCAGAGGAGCACCTTCCCGGGAAAACCAACCAGCACCCGGAGCCAGCAGGTGGGAAATGCAGCCCTGAGCAGAGCTGGGCTCGTCCTGCCCCACACAGGCACTGCCCTGAGCAAAGGAGAGGCCCCAGCCTGGCATCCCCAGCAGGCTCTCAGTGTGTGCTGCTGACACGGGGCTGTCACTCCCAGCACTCGTCCTTGCCTTCCTCGTGCGCAGTTGTTGTCCCCGTGCCTGTCATCATTTTCCTTTCTATTTAAAATTGAAATAAAATTAATTACAGAGAGAGCTGCTCTCCCATGTAATTATGCCTTACAAATTAAAACTGGGTATAATTATGCGGAGCGAGGAATGCTGTGGTGGCTGTGTGGATGCATTGTAAGGTATAGATGAATGCAAGATGATCGGCGTTAGCCAGGGACTCCAGGCTGATAATGGAGTTCATTCTGGATTCGAATTCCCAGTGGGGAGCTGGGATAGTCTGAATTGGGTTGATTACAAAGAGGGAAAAAAACCCAAACAAACCCTCACCCTGTGCTTAAGCCCTGAAACAGCCCCTGCTTCGTGTTCTCTCCCCACCTCGGCACGTGCAGAACAGAAAAGTGCTGCCGAAATGGGATTGTGAGGGGATGAAAGAGCCGTGTCTCATAAACCCCATTCCTGTCAAACACAAAATTAACCCCTTTCCCAGGCCTGGGGTTTGGCTGCAGGCTGCCTGTACTCCTGAGACCTGAAGCTTTCTGTTCCCTGTCCTTCATGTTCCAGCTGAAGCAAAAGGAGCACTAGAAAATAAAGACCTTCCAGAAAAATCTGCTCCTGCTGAGAATGGTGAGACACAGAAGGAGGAGGCTGAGCACAACCACGTCCAACACGCGGAGCCTCAGGAAGGGAAAACCCCGCAGGAGCCCACAGGTAGGACATGAATCATAAGATAAAATTCCATTTCCTCGTGGAAATCTCCTCTGGGAACTCTTCACCTTCTGCTCCTGGCTGCGGGGCCGCCTGGGCAAGCAGAAATGTCTTTGTGTGGCTCTCGGTGCTCCTGGTGCTGGGCTCACCCTTCCCCTCGGATCCCTCCCTCTCCAAGGCTCCTTTCCCTCCATGTTCAAACTAAAAGCCCAAATCCGTGTGCTCCGAGTGCCTTCTCACTGGGACTGGCTCACAGCTGTGCTGGAGGATTGCAGAGCCCCTCCTCTCTCTGCCATCAGCACTGGCTTTTCTTTTGGCATTGAAAAGGACCGTTAATTCTTAGGGGGGCATTCCCAGGGAGGAGCTCCTTCCCGATCGAGCTGTGTAATTGCCAAAGGAAGATGTGATTTCCTCCTGCTCCGCTGACCCAGCCTCCAGAGGGGCTGGTGCTGCTCACACTTGGTGTGGAGGAGGATCCGTGGGCCAGGGCTAAGTGACAAATGGCTGCTCCTCTCCTCACACTCGGCTGAGGGATCCCCAGGGACGCAGCAGGTGACCTTGGGACAGAGGTTCTGCCTCCCACTGCTTCCACCCTGGCTGCTGGGGAAACTTGGCTCTCCTGCCCCCATCTCTCTTCCCATCTTCCCACTAAACTTCTGTTTTCCCACTCTGGAAGGATGCCAGCTAGAGATATAAAAAGGCTCTCTCTGATCTTGTCTTGCTGAGACAAAATGGATCCTTAATGCATTTTTTAAAAAGCAATGGCATGTCCTTACAAGAACTGGTGCTTTTTGGTGGGGTAAGAGCCTGTGTCAGACCTGTGTTTCAGTAGCACCGATGTGTGGATTTGGGGTCGATTCCACAGGCGTTGGGGTAAATACCGACCCCAGCCCTCCTGGGGTGGCTCTGGTGTGGTGCCAGTGCTGGGAAATGCTGCACATCTGCCTGTATGGCCTGTTGGAGAGGGCTGCAGTCACGTAGAGAGTGTATTTATTATTTCTTTTATCAAGCAAATAGTGGCCTCGATGTTTGAGCAGGCTTCCTGTATTCCAGGTCTTCCCACTGCACAAGTCAGGCAAGCTCCCAAATCCAGGGACCGCGGGTTTGGCAGAGCAAAACCTGCCCCAGTGCCTCTCACAGATGTGCCAGAGGAGCATCCTGTAGGTCTCCCACAGCAGAAGAGTCCTGAGCCCAAAGCAGATCCCTGTTCCACAGTGGAGCTTGGTTGTGGTGCTGGAACATCCCCTCGCTTTAGGGTTCCACACAAAAAGGCCACCGGTGTCCCCACGGAGCCTGTGGAGAGCTGCAGAGATCCCCCCCGGGAAAACTGGGATTTGGAAGGTGCCGTCGTGAAGAAAAAGAAGAAGAAACCGAAGCAAAGGAGAAACCAGCTGCCAAAAGGGATGGAGTTCTGGGACGAGACCGGAGCAGCCTCCAGAGCTGCCAGGAGCGCTCCCTTTGGGGTGGAACGGCAGAACCCCGACGCGCGGCCCGCAGCTCGCGGGGAGCAGCCGCCGGCCCCGGGAAGCACAGCTCTGGATGTGCCAAAGGATGCCGAAATAACAGCTGGGAGCCACGTCCTGGATGAGCGAAACGCCTCCCCCGTGCCAGCCCCGGGACAGCAGGCCCCAAAATCCGGTGTGTCGGATGCCAGCCGCAGGGAGGGAGTGAAAGCACAGGGGGTGAGAGATGACAGCTGGGTGCTGGAATCTAAAGGCAAAACCAGAGAGGTTCCCCTGGAGCAGGTGGGGGAATCTGCTGCAGCAAAGGGACCCAGCAAGCCCACGGAGAGAGATTTTCCCAATAAAAATGAGAAGAGGGAGGGTAAGGAGTCAAAAGGTGCTGACCTGACGGTCAATCTGAGCCAAGCAGAAACTCCCTTACAGACCAAACCTTCGGAATTGCCCCTTTCCCATAAAAATAAGGAGCCTAAAACCCCATCTCCAGGGCGGGAAGCAGCCGGTGACTCTGTCCATCAGCCTTCCCTGGAAGCAGCAGCCAAGAAAAACTGGGAAAAAAGCAAAGGGGGTGAAAAGGAATCCCTCAAACAGCCTCACCTGGAGGCTGCAGATGTGTTGGACGAGCTCCCTGCAGAGGCAAAGGCAGCTGGAGAAACTAAAACAGGGTCAGAGGGAGGACTGAAGACCCCAGCAGATGCTCCTGGAGCTCCTGTTCCACCCTCAGTTTCACCAAAACCTGGGGAAGCTGCAGCTGTGCAGGACAGAAGGGCCGAGGGTGTTCCCGATGCTCCCAAACATCCCACGCCTGGCGAGGCAGGGGGCAGGGGGATGGCAGCAGATTCCCCTGATCCAAACAAGGGGAAAGGATTTACTGCTCCAGAGCAGCAGGCTGGAAAAGATCCCGGTTTGACACCCGGGATGGACAGGCCTAAAAAAAAGCGCAGTGAAGGGAAAGGCAGGAGAATTAAAAGCGTCTCGGAGCAGATGATGCTCTCAGAGGATGGAGGCAAATTCACTGATGGAGGGAGGACAGATGAGGCTGGGAAAGAAGCAGCTTATCCCGAAAATGGCCGGGGTGTTGCTGCCGGGGGACAGCCCTCAGCCAGCACTGCACAGGCCTGTCCCACAGACAAGCCCAAAAAGAGAGGCAGCGATGGAAGGAGCAAAAAAGGGGAAAGAAGCTTTTTCCAGCAGCCTTTCCTTGAGAATAAGATGGACGCAGGTAGTTTTCCTGAGGCAGTTGATAAGGTGAAGGGGGGCAGTGATAAGGGCAGAGAGGGAGGCTGCGTCCCTGCTGGGGGCTTGCAGGAAAATGCAGCTCAAATGCAAAGGCCAGTTGAGCTGGGAATGGAGAAACCGAAAGAAAATGTTGGGAAAGGCGAAATAGCTGATTTGGGAGCTTCAGACCAAGCTCTGCTGCTGGAGAAAAGCAGAGAGGAAGCCAAAAATCCTGCTCTGGCTTCCACCATCAGCCCCACAAAGCAGGTGGATTTGGTCGGGAAAGGCAGAGAGGCCGGAGGTGCTGCCGGCGAAGCCGCTGGGCTCGGCTCGGATGTGACGGCGCTGGCAGAGAAAGCCAGGAAGAGGAGCAGTGATGGGAGAAGGAAGCAGCCTGAGAAAAGTCCCTGTGGGCAGGCAGCTGTCCCGGGTGCTGGGGGGGAAAGCAGCCAGGAGCAGGTGGCTGGAAGCAGGAAGGAAGTGAGCTTGGGTGAGGAGAAGGGCTCTGGTTTGCAGAGAGGGAGTCTGGCGGCGGAGCTGGGGAAGCCCGAAATCCAGGGTGGCAGTGGGAGCTTCTCTCAGCAGCCAGATCTTGCAGGCCATAAAAGAGAGACTTCGGAGCCAGAAATAGGCAGTGCTAAAGAAACTTGGCCCCTGAGTAAAGGGAAGGAGGCAGAGAACTCCCAACCTCTCCCAGGGGAGCACAGGGCAGGGATGCACAGTCCCACCAGGGGACTGGGGGGGGACACGCCCAAGAGTAAAAGCAGAGATGGGAAAGGCAAAAAGGCCGAGCCCGGTCCTGAGCTGGGGCCAGGTGACATCCCTGCAGTGGGACAAGCTCAGCAAACCCAGTCGGAGAAGGGCAAAGAGAATTCCAGGGCTCCAGAGGCACTGCTGGGTCACCTGCCCGATCCTGCCAAGGGCCAGGCTCCTGCTGTGCCTCTGGAGCCAGGGAAATCACCCGTGGGTGGTGAAGAGAAGCACAAAAAGGGGGGGCCTGACCCACAGCAGCCTTTTCTGCTGGAGCATAAAGCAGGAACAGGGGTGTTCCCTCCTCCTGGCCTGGAGATCGGGGACAAACCTGAGGCAGGAGGTGCCAGTCCTCGCAGCGGGAATAAAAATCCTATTCCAGAGCATCCAGCAGTGGCAGATCCCAGCCCGGCCCCAGTCAGTGAGAGATCTAAAAAGAGGGGTTATGATGGAAGCAGTAAAAAGGCTAAAAATGCCTCCAGGCATTCTGTTCCTCTAGAGGCAAAACCAGGCAGGAGTGAAGCACAGCCTCCCGTGGGATCTGGGCTGGAATGTGGGATGGAAGACACGGATTTTGTAGATGAAAACAGAAATATTAAAACCTTTCCCATTGGCCCTCAAAGGCTTTGGAATAATAAAGGAAGTGACTTCAAATCCGTGGCTCAGACCACAGCAAGTGGCCCTGGTGACGTGGGCCATGCTCCCTGCGGCCTCCCAAAGCAGAGGGATGGGGGTGCAGGGACCGGGGGCCTTCCTCCTCCTCCTCCTCCTCCTCTGGGAGCAGTGGCAGAGAAAAGCAGCCAAGAGGCTGGACCTGGTGCTAAGGAGGAGACGCAGACCCAGAAAGGTGGTGAGCAGCCCGTCAGGCTGGGACACAAAGAACCTGGAGGAGAGGTCTCACAGAACGGTGGGGAGAGCAGAGAGGCCGGTCCCCAGGACGGTCAGTCCAAGGACAGAAGTGACCTTCCCCCCGTGGTGAAGGTGGATGACAAAGAAATAAAACCCAGCAACAAAAAGCACAGCCCTGCCAAGGCTCCCTCAGAGCCTCGTCACGAGGTGCCAGCTCCAAAACACAGAGCAGCCTCTGGAGGGACGGGGGGACCAGAGGAGCCCTGTGCAGAGAAGGGCACAGGGGGCATCTCCCCAGCCCCTGCAGGGACCCCTGGCAGCACCGCCCAGGCAGCTGTGTCCCCAGATGTGCCAGCAGCTGGCACGGACAGGAAAGCTGGAGGGGCTGAGCCCCGTGGGGGCACGAGGAGCGAGCAGAGCTCACCCCAGCACCGGGGCACTGAGCCTGAGGCTGCTGGGCCACATGGGACAGCGGCCCAAACGGCCCCAAAACGGCCCAAAGAGAACAGAAAAGGTCCCTGTCAGCCTGCAGAGGAGGAAGGCCCTGCTCATGCTGGCGAGGCTCTCCTGAAGGATGCTCCTCATGGTGGGGAGGCTCTCCTGAGAGAGGCTCCGGTGCCAAAGGCTGAGGCAGAGAAACCTCAAGGCACAACCAAAGAAAAAGATTCCCAAAGCACAACCAAAGAAAAGGATTCTCAAAGCACAACCAAAGAAAAGGATTCTCAAGCCAAAACCAAAGAAAAGGATTCTCAAGACACAAATAAAGAAAGAGAAACTGAAGAAATATCAAAAGAAAAGGAATCTCAAGAAACAATTAAAGAAAAGGGATCTCAAGGCATAACCAAAGAAAAGGAATCTCAAGACACGAGTAAAGAAAGAGAAACTCAAGACACAACCAAAGAAAAGGAATCCCAAGACAGAGCCAAAGAAAAGGAAACTCAAGACACAACCAAAGAAAGGGAATCCCAAGACACGACCAAAGAAAGGGAATCCCAAGACACAGCCAAAGAAAAGGAATCCCAAGACACAGCCAAAGAACTGGAATCTCAAGCCCCAACGAAAGAAACAGAAGGAGAATGTGAGCAGAAAGCTGTGAAAGAGGCCAAGAAAGAGAGAGTGAAGGCAGCAGAGCAGCTCAAGGGCTACATGAGACCCACCAAGGCCCGAGGGGTGCCAGCCCTGGTGGCCAGGC
>VZTA01014347.1:74697-85068 GCA_013398855.1 Mohoua ochrocephala | reverse complement strand
TCCCCCGGCAGCCCAGAGCGGCCGCGGCGCCGCGGCCCCGGCCGGACAGAGGTGTGTGTGCGTGTGCCCAGGAACCCAGCAGCAAAGCCGGGCTGCTGCGTGTCCCTGCCTTGGCATGAGCCCGAGCGGTCCTCCCGGCGTGGCATGAGGGGTGTGTGCTGCTCTGAGGGGCTGCTGGTGCTGCTTGCCTGGCTCACGGTGCTAATTCCCAGCGTGGGGAGCGCTGGCAGCTCGCTCCCAGTTCTGGAGTTCTGCCTCGGGCCGCGGTCCGTTCAGAGGGAGTTGTGCAAACATCGTGGGGTGTCTGAGTCAATGGGTGCTTTTGGGTGTGAAGCTTTTGGTTTCTTGTCACCCGAGGCTTGGCCTGTGGTGTGACAGCGGTCCCTGCGACCCTGCAGGGGACGGAGGATTCCAGCGGCAGGGAACCTTCTGGGGCACCGTTGTTTGCAGGGTTTGGGTTCATCCCGCCTCACACCACCTTGCATCCCCTTTTTCCCCCTGCAGTTGGTTTGGCTTCAGCCTCCTTGAGCCACTTCATCCACAAAATGTGTTTCCTTCTGGAATCAAAGCCTTTTCCAAAGCAGCTCTAACAAAAGAATGATGTAAATTTTGAGGCTCTGTCCCTCTGCGGAGACTCTGGATGGGCTGGGCAGCATCCAGGGCTGGGCACCCTGGCTGTCCTCCAGGGAACAAGGTCCCTGTGCTCATAGGAAATGAGCTGGAATTCATCCCACAGAACTGAATCAAGTTCTTAGAAATTCTGAAATATGGATAGAGGTGAAATTACAAATGTTCTTGTACTTGTGCTCATTCTAAAGCTTCCTCAGAAAGAGTTGGCATCTCTGGGAACCCCACTCTGCTGAGATGGGCCAGGAAGTTTATCCCTGCCCTCAGGTGCTCTCCATTTCTGCCTTGTCATCAGGCATGAAAGTTTGTTCCTGTTCTGCGGAGTTTCTTGCTGCCAGTTTGCATGATGCAGCCACTAACTCACCAGACCCCGAGCTCCAGAGTGCCTTAACATGCTGCTCAGGTTTTTGAGAGGTTTTGTAATTTTAATGAGTGTTGCATAACCCGAAGTAGTTCTATTTTAGTGGAAGTGGTGTTCTCTGCATGAACTTGTGCCTGCAGAAGTGATGCTCTTTGGTGCATGATGCAACAGAACAAAGGGAAAGCTGAAGGCAGCATCTTTTACAAAACCAACATTTCTTCAAAGCCTTTCCATTGTCTGCCAGGAGTTTTTGAAAGAAAAGCTCCTCCCGAATACCTTGCACAGGTAACCGTGCGTGGAGCGGAGGAGCCCTGGCTCAGAGTAGCGCTGCAGCCTGCGAGTAAGTTACACACACTTTGCACCTGGAAGTTGTCCCGACCGTGAGTTTTCTCAGGGCTTTGATAACATTCCATTGCTTTCATCCTTTGAACACTTTGTAGGTTCAACAGTTGGTTTGTCAGGGTTTGTAAGAGGAGCTCAGCAGGGCCAGCTCTGGATTCCCCCCGAGGGTGGTTGGGCACTGCCCAGGCTCCCCAGGGAATGGGCACAGCTCCAGGAGTGTTTGGCCAGCGCTCTCAGGGATGCCCAGGGTGGGGTTGTTGGGGTGTCCATGCAGGGCCAGGGGTTGGATCAATGATCCCTCTGGGTCCCTCCCCAGCTCAGGAGGTTCCGTGGCTCCGTGACTGAGCTTGTTTTGGAGCTCTCGGTTGCTGTGTTCCCGGAGCAGTTTAAGGTGCTTTGCCATCCCAGAATCCCAGGATCATTAAGGTTGGACTCCACCCTGTGCCCGATGCCCACCTTGTCCCCAGCCCAGAGCCCTGAGTGCCACATCCAGGAATTCCTGGGACACCTCCAGGGATGAGCACTCCAAACCTCCCTGGGCAGCCCCTTCCCAGAGACCCAGACCCGTGACCAAGGCTTTTATATCCCTTTCCATCCGTGGCTGGCCCTTCATGGAACAGCTGTTCCACGAGCTGCAAACACCCACAAAGCCTGGCTGAGTCCCTCGGTTGGCACAACTGGTGTGGAAGCGCCCGGGGCGCATCCGAGGCCGAGCGGGGAATTCGCGCATCACTCGCGCCCGAGCCGAGCCCGGAGCTCAGCGAAGGGAAAGGTGTTGAGCTCCCTGGCCGTGCTGGATGTGCTCGTTCGCTGACAGGGAATCGGGGAATTGTTCAGCTTGGAAGAGCCCAGCCATTAACCCCGGCACTGCCGAGGTCCCCGCTGAACCGCGTTCCCCGGTGCCACCTGCCACACGTTCTTTGCCCGTCCCCGGGGCTGGTGACTGCAGCCCTTCCCTGGGCACGGCTGCAGGGAGCCAGGAGATCCCTGGAGATGTCCTGATGTCACGTGGACTGTGTGTCCCCTCCGTGTGCCTCTCTGTGCTCCTGTTATGTAACAGCTGGATGCTCAGGGGGGTTGGGGTTTTAGCTGTTGCCACACCTTGGCCAACACCTCACCTGTGGCTGTCAGGCAGGACTGGGAGGCTCATCCCCCACACCTGATACCCTCACAGGACCCTGGAATGGCTTGGGTTGGGAGGGACCTTAAGGATCACCCAGTGCCACCCCTGCCACGGGCAGGGACACCTCCCACTGTCCCAGGCTGCTCCAAGCCCCAATGTCCAGCCTGGCCTTGGACACTGCCAGGGATCCAGGGGCAGCCACAGCTGCTCTGGGAATTCCATTTTAGTCCCTCCCCACCCTCCCAGGGAACAATTCCTTCCCAAGATCCCACCCATCCCTGCCCTCTGGCAGTGGGAAGCCATTCCCTGTGTCCTGTCCCTCCATCCCTTGTCCCCAGTCCCTCTCCAGCTCTCTCATTTCCTTCCCCTGCTGGGCAGGCAGTGATTTACTCCCACATTAAGGCATTTTGGAGGATCTCTTGCTAAAGTTCAGCGATGAAATCTCTTTAGCCCAGCTCCCATGTCCTACACTGTGTGTTCCAGGATAACAGGATGTTTCCCTAAAAACATCAGCTCCTGTCTGTGCTGCTAAAATAGGTCCCAGCGTTGTGATACAGCTCCCTCGGGAGTCATGGCAACGGTGATGCTGCAGATTCCTCTCTCTGACGGAAGTTGGATCCATCTCCTGTAAATTAGGCCTTGCACACTTCTGTAATTTTATTTTTTTTTCTATTTTTGACTGTGCAGCTTAAGGAACGTTGGCTATAAGGCTGATCATGGAATTTGAATTTAATCCCTTGTCCCTCCTTCGGGTTTATTTCAGCTTCCCATTGTTGTCGTTGCCATTGGAAGAACTGCCCCAGAGTCTCCTGGAAAATTATTTTATACCTTTTAATGTCAGGAGGCAGCTGAGCTGGTAACAGAAACACCACGGGCATTATTGGCCTTTACAACGTGACCGAACCTTTGTGCCGCCTCTCACGTGAATTAAAACACAGATTGGGAATCAGAGATGACAAGCAGGGTCCTAAATTCTGTATTTCCAAGGAGGTGCCTTGGCTGGGGGCTGGGGAACGGGTAAGGGGGGAGATGAGGGAAGGTTTTCACTCAGCCAGGGTTGGGCTGGTTCCGATTTGCTGCCGACATCCCCCTTCCCTCTGCTCCTCAGGCTCCGTTTCAAAGGGACACTTGCAAAAGATATTTTTTTTCTTCAATCTGTCCTTAAAGAATAGTCGATTTTAAAAAAAGAAATTAATTTGTTTCAGTGTTTGGGGGCTGTATCCTCTTATGGATTTTGATTTGCATAAGCTGTTCAGCCCAGGGCCGGCTCAGATCCCTGATGCTGCGGGCAGGGAACTCATTGCACAACCACCCTGTGGTGCAGACAGTCTGCTCCTGAATTCCTGCCCCAAACGGGGGCTGGGGGGGGGCTGTTGGAGTGGTCATCTCACGCCTGGATCCCTCTTTCCCTCCCATCCACCCCCATCCCTGTGGCTGCCTGCTGTCCCCAGCCCATGCCAGGCTGCCGTGCTGCCCATTGCCACAGTCACCCTGTGGGGTGCAGGGCAGATTTCTCAACAGTTTGTGTGCAAATCAAATACATTTAAAAGCAAGAAATGCCCATCCCTGTTTAATGAGAGGATTTGCTTTGCTTTTGCAGCCACAATGAAGCCCTTGCTGTAAATATTTTCTTTCCCTGCCTGGTTTCCATTACTCTGAGTGGGTCCAGCGTTTGCACAGTAACCTTTCATTGATACCGAGTTTGTAGTTCTCCTGTGGGACCCCAAACTGTAATTGGGTTTGTCTGACAGGAGTTCATCAGCTGATTAACGTTGTGTTAATCAGGGCAGGGGCTGAAGGATGTGCAAGTGCAGCCAGTCACCCTGAGACCGTCAGCACAAATGCAGTCGTGGTGGAGGAACTCGGGATAGCAGAGGGGCTCTAATAACGCTTTTGAAATGCTCAGTGTCATCATATTGCAGCCCGTTTGTTAATTAAAGGCCTGTTAATTATCCCAGTGGGGTGTGGGAGGGAACTGAACCCCACTCGGTGTCACGGTGTCACCAGCCAGTTCTCTGTCAGTGTGACACGGATTTGTGAGGAGCCCTGGGCCCTGAGCTGCTTTCCCTGTCCTTGGCCCTGCTGTGGGTTTGGTTCAGCTTGAACAGAAGGTTTGGTGGTGTTGGTTCTGTCCCTGGCTGAAAGCTGAGCTGAGCTGAGCTGAGCTTACAGGATGTTTTTCCAGAGGTGCAGCTCTGCAGTGCTGGGTGCTCAGGGGCCTCTGATCCAGCAGGATCACAGAATCCCTGAATGGTTTGGGTTGGAAGGGACCTTAAAGTTCATCCCATCCCGCTCCCTGCCACGGGCAGGGACACCTCCCACTGTCCCAGGCTGCTCCAAGCCCCAATGTCCAGCCTGGCCTTGGGCACTGCCAGGGATCCAGGGGCAGCCACAGCTGCTCTGGGCACCCTGTGCCAGGGCCTGCCCTCCCTCCCAGGGAACAATTCCTTCCCAATATCCCATCTAAATCCACCCTCCTCATCCTGTCCCACCCCACAGCTCTGTGTTCTTTCGAGGATTACCCAAAGCAGCTGTATCCCAGTGCAGATGCCCCTGTTTTTTCCCAGCTGGTTTCCTGCCCTGCTCCACCAGCTCCTGGTTTCTCTCCAGCTGGATGCTGCCGTGCCCAGCTCTCCCTTGGAGCTGGCACCCGCCGTCCTTGGCCGGGGCTTCCTGAGGTTGATTTCCTTCCTTTATTTTCTATCCCTGCTCATCCTTGACACTCGGATTTTCAAGAAAAGCTGGGAGCGAAACAAATCCACTTCTGGCTGCAGATTCTGCCAGGCTGAGACTGCTGACCACATTTCCTCAGTGATGCTGTTTAGCTTTCAGGGGAAATCTGAATTCCAAGCCTCTTTTCCTGGCTGATGTTGCCAGTCTGTGGCTTGTGCATCATTCAGTGAACTTTGTCTTGCCTCTTCTCGGTTTCCACTATCAAATACCCCCACAGTAAGCAAATATTGGGTTGGAAACGCTCTGTGTTGGATTTCTGGTTTTGGCTGATCTCTGATTTCTGATGTAAATTCTAAAGCAGGATTTGATCTGTAAATGACCCGTCCTACAAAACATGAGGCTGTGTTGGAGGTTTGTACAACTCCACACCTTTGCAATGTTAAGCTGATGGTCAGAATCCTAAACATTCCAGTTTTATCCTTTAGCCTGGCTTCTCGCAGCCTGTGGGAAGAAGCGAAGCGTGAGCTGAGCAGGGGTGTCAGGCTGGTTCCACAGGCTGAGCAGCACAACCCCTGTGTGTGTGTGTGTGTGAGCACACAGGGCAGGGGGTGTGTAAATCACAGTTTCCTGGACACACAGAGCGTGTCCTCATGGGCTCTGGTCGCTCTGATTGCTGTTCTTGGTAATAACTCTTAATTAGAGACCACACCAACGACGCTGGCACGGAGGAGCTCATCATCCTGGAAAGTGATGTTGCCTTAGAAACCAGTGCAAGAGGCTGCACAGAAACGATTGTGTTAGATTAAAGCAAAAAAAAAAAAACCCAGAGCATTAGCAGGGATAAGTAATAGCTTCGGGAGTGAAGCAAAAATAGAAGCACTAGGCTGATTCATCTGCTGAGGCTGGGAGGCTGCAGATTGGGTACCAGAGCTGACGTGGGATGTAGCGATCTCCGCCCGCTCCGGGGACTGGCGCAGCCCAGTTCCACCTGGAGCAGCCCTGGGAGGGCACAGGCATCCCTTGGGGATGGCTGCCCTTGGAAAAGGATCGATAAAAGCATCCCAGTGGATCTGAGTGGCTGCAGAGGTGGTTGGTGCTGGGACTGAGACCTGTGCTGGGTGTGCTCAGCATCCCAGACAGGCTCATTTCTGTCAGCTCGACCTGGAAGGAAGGACGGGGTTTAATGAGGATAAAAGGATGTGAACAGGCAAAACAGACCCTTCCTCCTCGAGAACAGGCAAAATAGACCCTTCCTCCTCGTGAACAGGCTGCTCTCACGTCTGGGAGGGAGTGGGGAGCTTCAGGCAGTGGGGAAAGCTCCACGTCCAGAAGCTGGACCGGGGCCTGATTTCCGGGATCTTGTAGTGATGGCACTGCTCCTACCAGACGTGAAAGGGGGTGGAGAGCCCGAGGGAGTGGGAAACCCCAGATTTGGTACCTGAAGAGTATGAAATCTTCCTCCAAGTTGAACTGAGGGTAAAAGCAGTGGTTGGGGCCTCTCTCAGGGTGTCTGACTCGCCCTTCCAACCCAGCTCCGCTCCAGTGAGACCCTCCCTTGTCTCTCAAAATCTGCCCAGCTCTGTATTCTGAACATCCTCCCACCCTTTCTGGCTCACCTTCATTGACCAGTTTGCCTTTTAATTCTTCAGAGAATTTAAGGTTTATGAGAATCTAAAGGATCAACAGGGCCCAGAGCTCTGGTGGGAGAGCTGCTGGCCACGGCCTGCGAGTGGCCATTGCTGGCCTTGCTGGGAGCGTTGCACAACCACCGTGGCACAGCTTCAGAGGCAGAATATTCACAAATGGAAATGAAAAGAAATGAATTGGGTAGAAGGTAGAGGCCAGGGCACTGGAACTGGGGAGGGATCTGGGAGCAGCATGCTGGGAAGGAGGAAGCTGTTGGAAAGCTCTCAGTGTATGAACTCTGCATTACCTCCATTAATGTCCTGAGAGATTAAATAGTGGATGACTTTGGAGATTTTTCATAGCTAAGCAATTCTCCTGCTTCTGAGTATCCCAGGTATTGACTATGGTTCATTTCCTGCATTAGAAAATATTATTTAATAAAGCAGCAGCAGGGGCTGTTACTGGCTGTACACTGACGTTGAGTCAGGCTTTTCTTTCCAGTGATGCAAATCCCTTCCATGATCCCAGGCTCTGAAGTACCAGCCCCGAAATCAAAGAGGGTTTTCTCCTCTCTTAGAAGTGGTAGATGTTTGCTTTTAAAAAAAAAAATCAAATAAAAAGCTCCTAGGTGGTTTCAGAGAGCTTTACAGGGCTGCCCTCGCTCCTGGGGAAGTGTTTTAAGGGATCTCTGATGGATTGAGATTTCCTGTAAAAAACTCTTGGTTTGGATTGAGTGAGCAATGGAGGAATAACAGTAATTACACAGGATTAGAGGAACTCGAGGCCTGCCAGATTGGGGAGCACAGTCAGTACTTTCAGAGTGAGCAAGTGCTTGCAAACATTAGTCCTACATCAGTGAGGAGGGAGAGCACGAGCCGTGAGCCGAGAGCCCGTTTCCCACAGCAAGACACCTCTGAGTATTTTAGAGCAGGGAAAAAATTGTTGAGGCTCTTTGAGGAGTGAAGGTTGTGGGTGGAACTATTCTGGTTAATTAGAGGCTGTCAGGAAAGATTCATATAACTTACAGTTCCTTAGTCATTGTTTTTAAATATAGCAGTGCCTTAAATCCCAAGCTTAAATACAAGCAGATAAATGTGTGGATTGTAGCATTTCTCACAGCAGGTTCAATTCAGGGGGCGTAGTGGAACTTGCAGGCTCTGGGTATAAAAATACATTTCTCTCCGTTCAACTCGAGCAGGGGGAGGCCTTTTCCATGAGCTCCGAGGACATTTTCTCCAGGGTGGAGCGCGTCGATATCCGGGATGGTCGATGCGTTGTGACCCCGGTTCAGAGAGCAAAATCTGCCTCAGTCAAGGATTAAGCTGCACCAGACACTTAAGAATAAAAGCTGAATCTGCAGTTCGGTGCTAATGCAGCCTCTGAGCAACCTCCAGCCCGGTTTAACCAGGGGATCTGTGTCCAAATCGGGACTCCCAGTTGGAGAGGCCCTGTGGGGGTGCTGGAGCAGAGGTGGCTGAGTAGGGCACGTCAGAGGCGGTGAGGCTGGGCTGGGGTGGACCAACACAAAGCGTGCAGTGCTGGTGTGGATGAAGTGTGACAGAAAAAACCCACCTGCAACCAGGAGAACAAGCAATGAAGTTCGTATTTTTGGCAACTGGGGCACAGGTTTGGCTTGGCTGGCGAATTCTGTGGACCCCAAGAGGCAGCTGTTTCAAAACACAGGTATATGGGATCTTTAAATGAGCTGAAAATATTGTAAGATATGTTCGTGTTCAAAAAAAACCCATAATTAAAATGAATCTTGCAGTATTTGAGACTCCAGGACCTTTCCAAACATGTCCCATCCCATCCCTTTCAGCTTTGTCCTCTTGCTTATGGGCGCGATGCGGTTTGTGAATTGTGAAATCCTCATTACAGCAGGACTTGTGATCACTGTTGACTCCAAAAGAATATATTAAAATCACAGAAAACAAAGCCCTTGTGCTGAAAGACCTCATTCTGCACTGTGCTTTCGGAGCTGGGCTGGGGGGGGCCGTGTTTTGGTTTTGTTTGCGGGGGGAATTGCTGACCTCGGTTCCTGCGCGTTCTTGGAACGGCTCATCAGCAGGAATTGATACCGATAAAAGCATCGATCGCAGCCGAGTTTGGCAGAGCAAAAGGAGAGGGCGAAACCCCCCCCAAATGTGTCGGGACCCCCTCGAGGGCCGCTCACAGCAAAACCCTTCCCCTGAGCTGATTAAACCCCACGCCAGCCTCAGCCCAGGGCCGGGCGTCCGCCTTCCCCGAGTGAATTCCTGAGGATTCTCCACAAAAGGATGCAACCTGCCGGTTTCTTTTGAACTAGTGGCTGGCTGCAGTAAGTGAAGGCGACGGCGCAGGGGGTGGGGAGGACGGGGTTTGTCACGAATACCGGGGGCACGCTGTGTCGTCACGGCAGCGAGCCCGGCGCGCCGAGCGCTGCAGCCGCCGAGGCAGCCGAGCCGCCGCGATGTCCCTCTCCAACCAGCAGCCAGCCCCGCTCTCCGAGTACAGCCCGCTGGGCAAGGGCAAGAGCCCCGAGAGCTTCCCGGCAGCCTTCCACCGCATGGAGTCCCCGAAGGACTTCGGCAAAACCGAATTCGAGTGGCAGAGGACCGAGGGGAAGCTTAATGAGATTGGCTTGAACGTGAACTCGGGGGGACCGATTAAGGACGGGCTCGTTAAGAACGCCGGTTTCACGGATGAGGACAAGCTCTGCTTCTTCGAGGGAAAACTAGACAAAGAGCTAAAAATAGCTCAGAAAGACAAAAGAGAAATTGAGGTGCCGGGCAAGAAATACCAGGCGGCTGCAGGTCACCTTGAGAGCTGGTCCTTGATTTCGGAAACCTTTCCTTCCGCGGAAGGCAACTTCGGGAACCCTAAGGCGACCGATTTTTGCGTGGGACAGGCAGGAGCCGAAAAACCCGGTCCTGGGCTGGGTAAAAATGAAGCCATCACCGACCAGGAGAAAGCCGTGGGTAAGGCTGGGATGGAGACCAAATGCCAGCCAGAGCCAAAGCTGCCCCATCTATCCGTGTCGGAGAGCGATCCCAGCAAATACATGAAGGAGCAGGAAATCAGTGTCTGGAACCCCAATTTCCACCCTATCCTGCCGAACGATTCGGGGTCTAAAGAAGCGGCCGTGAAAAAAGATGGAGCCCCCGGCTATTGTGTCCTCGGGGTGGTTAATGACAACTACGGGCAGAGCGGGCTCTCTTCCCCCACTCCCGCACCCAAAGCAGCCCCTCCGACCACCACCGTGGAGCTGGCCCAGGACGAGTCCAAAAGCAGTGACCTGAGCGAGAGCCCCGAGATGGAGGAGGAGATGGAGGAGCAGCTGGGCTGTGAGGGCAGTTTGCTGGCCAGGGCTGCCCACCAGAGGAAGGCGATGAGGCGTGCGATGTCAGAGTGCTCTCACTTGTCGGTGCCCCTAACCCTTAACCTGGCCGATAAATACCCTGAGCCGGTGCTTAGAGAAGACGTCGCCACTGGGCTGCTCTCTCCTAATAGCAGCCTGACCCAGAGCCGCAGCCCCACGGCCGGCAAGCCGAGCGCCCCGATGAAGAGGTCACTGACGGTGGCGGAGGAGCAGGCGGCGGTGCCCGGCCCCGCAGCCCCGCCGAGCCCGGCCGTGCCCGGC
>VZTA01014347.1:39574-74603 GCA_013398855.1 Mohoua ochrocephala | reverse complement strand
GCCCCGCCGCACGAGGAGCCGGCGGCCAAGAAGCGAGAGGAGTGGAACGGCAGCAACTCGCTCAAGAAAGAGCTGGGCAGCCCGAGCGCGTTCCACAGCAAGCTGGAGCAGATCCCCGAGCTCGGCAGCCAGGACAAAGAGCGGCAGGAGGCGGCGGGCAAGAGGGACAAGAGGAACGGCACCGATGGAGCGCCGGGGCTCGATGCTCCCAAGAGCAAAGGCGCCGAGCCGGAACCCGGCAAAACGGCTCCTCTGGAAAGAAAAGAAATCGAGGTCAGCAGTGTGCAGAGCTCTCCGTCTCCCAAGCAAGGAGATTTACCACGTGATGGTATGTTACTAATTTTTACCTCCCCGGGCAGTGAGCGGACAGGAGCCGGGAAGTGCCGAGTGACTTTAGAGCCCCGGAGGCGCGGGGCGGGCGGAGGGTGCACCTGGGAGACCGGCACCGGCCGTGCCCGGCGGTCAGAACAAAGGATGGGTTTTTACACAGATAGAAATAGAGGGGAAACGGGGAAAATTTATTGCCTGGCTGGTTGCACAGCATCTGGTGCAGCAGCAGCAGCTGTTCAGAGCTTGTTGGGATGCTAAACTTGAGCAGCGGATTTTCAAATCCGTGGCATCCGCGGGGGTCCGCGCCGGTCTCTCCTGGTCCACACCGCTCTCCTCTGGGTACCCTGCCACACCTCCCCCAAGCAGAGGTACCCCCTGATCACGAGCTGTATTGTGAGAGCAGGGTGATATCAAAGTTGAAAAGCCTTTCAGCCCGTGCCAGAAAAATCTGCGGATTGTGCTTTTCCCGTAAGCTTCTGGCACCTTTTGCTGTTTCTGTTTGAGGGGCAGCACAAGAGTGATGGGTGGAATGATTTATGGAGTTAAGCTCTTCGCGGTGCTGAAATTCAAAGTGGAATTTCCCCGTCACTTTCTGGAAGCTCTTTCCCAAACCCCCCGTTTGAATGGAGCCGTTCCCATTCCAAGGGTCAATAGCAGCTTGTTGTGTTCTGTGGGGTTTGTTGTTTCAATAGTGCTGTGGTGTATGAGGTCACTCTTCCCGGATTTAAAATCTGTGAGAAGAGTAGTTAATCTTTGTTCTCCTGCCTGGAACAACATCTCTGTGTCCCCCTTGCCAGCCCCAGCCAGCAATAAACCTGCTTTTTTTCCCAGATTTTGGATGCGAGGACGGTGTTTGTGCTTTGTCTGTCGCCCGCGTTAACGAGAGGAGAGAAAATGTGTCAGGGGATAAAGACAAAAGATTTGCATGAGAATTTTTGCATCCTTTTGTAGCCAGCTGGTCTGTCAGACCCTCGGAGGACTGATGCAAAATGGAAACTGTCACGTTGTCGTGGGAGGGGAGGGTGAAACACAGGTGTGCAGAGGGGCGAGCTCCTCAGGTAGAGCCCCAAAACACTTGGGGTGAGCTGAGCTCCCTGAGCGGGGCAGGGCAGCCCTGAGGGGCTGTGCTCACACAGCCGTGGATTTGTTCTCCTCCGGGTTTGTGGTGTGTGAGTGACACCCCATGGTCACTCGGGCGGCTCTCGCTGCCCGCGCCGGGCTCTGGTCATCGCCCCTCAGCCAGCGGTCACTCATCACTGCTGTGCCTAATTACAGTTCTGCTTTCTCTAATTATTTCTCTAAGGTTCTTCAGTTTGCAGCATTGTGTTTGGGGAGCTGTGGAACAAGGTTTGGGCAGTACAAACTCCCTTCTGTGATGTGCCAACGTGTCTCAGCTTTTCTCTGAACCACCGTGACCCAGGATGGGCTGGGTGGGAAGGGATCTTAAAGCCCATCCAGTGCCACTCCCTGCCACGGGCAGGGACACCTTCCACTGTCCCAGGCTGCTCCCAGCCCCGTCCAGCCTGGCCTGGGACACTCCCAGGGATCCAGGGGTGTTGAGGATGGGGAGATTCTTCCCTTGCCATCCTCTCAGTGTTCCCTGGTTCCTCACGGTCGACTCGAGGGACAGATTTTAAGGAGCTGGGGCAGCCGTGACCGAAGTGGTGGCAGTGGTGGTGGCAGCACCAGGAGTGTGGCCCTGGCTCCTCGGAGCCTGAGCAGAGCTGTCAGCTCCTGGCAGGCAGGTGGTGGCCACCGGCTCCCCTGTGGTGGTCCCAGGGAGGTCCTGGCTCGAGCCGAGGTTGGACGGGACAGCTGGGGGTGTTCCCTTGGGCTCAGGTCAGACCCTCGTGTTCTGTGTTCACCTGGGCTCAATTTTGTACCCAAGCATTCGATGGTCTTCAGTCATCTTAGGAACTGAAACGTGGCAGGAGTAAAGAGATGTCGGCAGCAAATGTGGAACAGAAAAAAACCCAAAATTACCGTATTTGTGCACGCCTTTCACGTCACAGTGTTCTCGGGGTGGTAGGGTTTGCCATCACCTTCCACGCCACAGATTTTTGGGGGTTTGCTGACATCTTTCATGGCCCAGGGGTTTTGTGGTGGTGAGGGGTTGGTGACACCTTTCTTGTCCCAGGTTTTTGGTGGTGGATTTTGGTGACACCTTTCCTGCCACAGAGTTTCAGGGGTTTGCTGCTGACACTTTTCATGTCCCAGGTTTTTTGGGGTTTGCTGACACTTTTCATGTCACAGTTTCAGGGGTTTGCTGACACTTTTTGTGTCCCAGGTTTTTGGGGTGATGGTGTTTGATGACACTTTCCGTGTCCCAGGTTTTTTGGGGGCGATGGGATTTGCCGACACCTGCCCTGACACCGAGATTTAACTACAAGAAGACAAATTTGCAACAAGGTTCATATTTTGGGCAACTGGGAAGCCCAGTTTGGCTTGGCTGGTGAATTCTGTCCAGCTCAAGGGGCAGCTGTTTGAAAGCACAGCTCTGTGGGATCTTTAAATCAGACAAACATTTAAAACCTCATCTGAAGTGGATTGACATGTTTTCCCCAGAGGGGCTGAGCATCAGTGATGGAAAGGTCACTGAGATGGGAGTGCTCCCAGTGTTCTGGCTGGGTTATGTTTTGCAGATGGTTTATTCACATTGCCAAGGGTTTTTTTAGCATTTGGTTTAAAATTTTGCTCTCACGATTTTTATTTTAAAAGCTTGTTTGTCAACCTTATAACCCCTTGTCTGGGTGAGCTGATAGAGAGATAACTGAGCTGGCAGAGCTCTCACAGGCATGACTGTCATAGAATTTTAACTTATTTTCTACTCTCTGTAATTTTTACTCTTTTAATTTCTGGATTTATCCTCTCCTGGAAGCAACCAAAGCAGTAAATGCAACTAAATGTTTTCTGTAGGTGCAGTTTAGAGGATTTTCAGAATGCAAGAGAAACCAGACAGAAATTCCTCAGATGCTCCTGAAAGGCTTTCAAACTTTCTGTGCTGAGGATTTTTCCCTCTCCCCTGTCAGTCAGCAGAGAGGTGGTTATAGTGAAAATAACTCCCCCGAGCAGGCAGTGCTGGCTGGAAGGTGGAGCTGGTGCTAAATCCATCCTTTGCCTTTCATTCACGGCTCAGTTCCGTATCCTGAGATCCTCGTCAGCCTCCCCTGCCTCATCCTGGCGCTCACCTTGCAGATCCCCATCCAGTCACGAGGCAAAGTGGTCAATGGATCCATTTTATCTGGCAGAAAGAGGTTTTTCCTGCTTTTTGTTAATCCCTCCCTTTTTCTGCCTGTTCCGTCTGTTCGCCCTGACCTCGGCGCTCACATCTGGGGTAACGAATTTTGTCACTTGGGCCTTTTTTCATCCCAAAAATACTGTAAAGAATTGTGCAGCCTGATTCCAATCGTTTGTATGGTATCTCCACTTAAAGCAGACTTCTTTGGTTCTGCCCACCCAGGGCTGTGGGATTTTTTACTAAAATATCTGCTCCTCTTGTGTTCTTTTAAGGCGACGTAGAACTGTACATAAACCCTTTCCTCCTTGCAGACAGGTGGGTGTTGGTGTGATCACAGAATCCCAGGATGGTTTGACTGGAAGGGACCTTAAAGCCCATCTGGTGATGGCACATTTAGTTAAGTTTTAGTTTAATTTTCTTTTAAAAACTGCCCCGAAGGCGCTCCCGGTCAAACCCCTCGCGTGCCCGCAGCGGGTATTTTAAGCCAGGAGATCCTGGCTGCAGATTAGTCCTGATCAGAACTGAGCCCCAGCACCTGCCCAGCTCCCTGAGTTGCTCAGGAATCCAATCCCCCTGAGCGAGTGCCCGTGTCGTTCCCAGCACTGGGGACTGGTTTGACCCCCGCTCACGGTTGAGCGTTGTGTGATTTATTGGCCTTTATTTGTACCCAAGGTCACCTCCAGAGGTGTCACTGCCGTGTGATGTCCTTCACCATCGCCTTCACCTTCTTCCTTCCCTCATTTCCTTGGCATCTCCCTGGAATGTTTTCTGCTCTGAAACACCAGGAATTGCGGGCTGAGTCTGTCACACCCGACACCAGCTCGGTGTTCGCATCAGGAAACCATCCTGGGTTTCCAGTTCAGATTTCTTTATAATCCACAAGCCAAGTCCAGCGTAACTTCCAGCTCTCCTGGAGGATTTTCTCTTCAGCAGAACGTCGTGGTTTAGCTGAGAACAGAATCCAAGACTGGCAGCGACAGCGAGGGTGTGAGATGGTTTGCACTCGGGTTTGCCCTGAGGAAGGCTGATGGTGGGGTTGGGAATGACACCTGTAAGGAACCAGCGCTGCAGTGCTGGTGCTGGGGGCTCACAGGTTCCTCACCACAGGAAATGATGTCTGTAGGAGGGCAGAAAAGACAGAAATGATCACAGCTGCTCTGTGCCTGGTTGGAATTGGGGGATGCTGAGGAACCTGACCTGGGACTCATTGGATCATTAGTGACCCCTTTGTGCTTGGGTGTTCCGGGACAGGATTGTCTTTCTGTTGCGTTTTGAACAGTGTGGAACAGAACTGACACTGAAAAGCTGGAGAGGGACTTTGGACAAAGGCCTGGAGGGACAGGACCCAGGGAATGGCTTCCCACTGCCAGAGGGCAGGGATGGATGGGATATTGGGAAGGAATTGTTCCCTGGGAGGGTGGGCAGGCCCTGGCACAGGGTGCCCAGAGCAGCTGTGGCTGCCCCTGGATCCCTGGCAGTGCCCAAGGCCAGGCTGGACATTGGGGCTGGGAGCAGCCTGGGACAGTGGGAGGTGTCCCTGCCCATGGCAGGGGTGGCACTGGGGCTTTCGGGTCCTTCCAGCCCAAACCAGTGTGGGAATCTCTGCATTCCCTGTGGATACCCCGGGTGTCCCCTGGCCCAAGCACTGCCCATGCTCAAGTGGCCACCTGGGGATTCTCTGAGGTTTCACCAACGTTCAGCTTTAGGGCCAGGCTGAAACAGGAATTCAGGCCCCAGTTTCTTCCCTGCTCCTCACTGGATGTCCTGCCTGAGGAGCTTCAGCTCAGCTGTGGTTTTGCTGGTGGGGTCACTTTGGTGGGGAGGTGTTGCTCGGAGCAGCTGCTTCGTTCCAGTTCATGCCCTGTTGGATAAACAGGGGAAGTGCTTTAGGTTGTTCTAGAAGAACAAGTTCTGATTTAGGATTTCCCTTGCTGGGGTAAAAATAGAGTCTTAACAATCCTGGAGCCTTAGGTTTACAAATGCAGGCAAAGAGGACATCTGGTTTATTCTCAGTTCTTGATAACGAGGGGAAATGTTAATAACTCAACACAATGATTGAGTTGCATTTGGTGCCAAATAAAATGCTGAGCCCTCTGTATTTGGGTCAAGCAGGACATGTTGATTTAGCCTTTTCTGGAGAGGAGGAAGCAGCTCAGGGTTGTATTTCTGCCCGAACGAAGATTTGTTGTATTTGTAGGTATTTTTCTGTAAGAGCTTTACCCAAAAAGGCTTTATTTGAGGGTGGGGTGTGGGATGCAGCCGCTCCTTCGGGGTGCTGATGGATGAGGAAGGAGCTGGTGCCTCTCCGTGGTTCCACACGGGCAGGTTTTGTTCCAGGGGTTGTTTACGTTCGAGAGGGAGAGTAAAGACAAAGATGGTCATTGCCTTATTGCTTAATCTATTTTCTTAATGGATTTTCAGCTGATGACTCTAATCCCGATGAGAATTATGGAGCTGTTTCATTGAATGATGTTTTAGTTCAGCTTAGCCTGCTAAATATCCCTCGCTGGGGATCTGGGGATGATGCCTGGCCTGGTTCACGTTGGGATGCAGCTGCGGGTCCCTCCCGGAGCAGCGGCCGGGGGCAAGGCAGGTGACACGGGGACCTGTCACACGGGAGCCAGCGCCTGTTCCAGGGGGACAGCTGGGAGGGGGCAGCGTTTAGGGGGTACAGCCTCAAATATCCATGGAAATACTCGTTTATTAGAGGGAGAAAGGGACCATAAAGTCAGGGAATATCCTGAGGCGGGAGGGACCCGCAGGAATCACTGATCCAACCCCTGGCCCTGCACAGACACCCAACAACCCCACCCTGGGCATCCCTGAGAGCGGTGTCCAAATGCTCCTGGGGCTCTGGCAGCCTCGGGAATGTGCCCATTCCCTGGGGAGCCTGGGCAGTGCCCAGCCACCCTCCGGGTGGGACACAAAGTGCCACAGGCCCAGAAAGCAGTGCAGGGTTACAGATCCTCCCTGCACCTTCCCTGGAGCCTTTGCCTACCACAGTGCCAGGACACAGGAACGCTTCCCAAGAGAGGTTCTACCAGGGTCTTCTTTTGACAGGGAGGAGGGATTTTTGGGAATGCTTGTTCTTGACTAAGCTGCTGGGTGGTGTTTGAGGGGTAGCCGCACACAGGCTTTGCTTCTGAGTTCTGTGGTTTATAGAACAGTGCAGTAACACGGTTTGACTTCAGAAAGATCCTCCTGGGTGCATTTTTGTAAGGGCTTTTTCCTCATTTTACTTCTTCAGGGAACACAGACAGCAAAGCTTTTCGGATTTCATGCCTGTTTGGGGTTTTTCACACCTAGTTGCAGCTTTCATGAGAGCTGCTGCACAAAACTGGAGGCGAAGGGCTCTGGGAGGCCGAAGGTTTGTGTTTGCTCCCTCCTGGGTTCAGCTCAGCATCACCTCCCAGTGCTCTGGGACTCCAGAGCACTGGATTTGTAGGATGTAGGTGGCATAAGGATGCTTTTGTGTGGCGTTCCTCCAGCAAGGGGAGCTGTAGGAATTCCGAAAGAGAGAGGGAAAAAAATAGAAAAAACTCTTTAAATTTATAAATCTTTATATTTGAAAGAGGGAAAGGTCAGGTTAACATATATGGAAAAAATCCCTGGCTGGGAGGGTGGGGAGGGCCTGGCACAGGGTGCCCAGAGCAGCTGTGGCTGCCCCTGGATCCCTGGCAGTGTCCAAGGCCAGGCTGGACACTGGGGCTTGGAGCAGCCTGGGACAGTGGGAGGTGTCCCTGCCCGTGGCAGGGGGTTGATGATCCCGAAGGTCCCATCCCAAACCACTCTGGGGTTCCACGTGGTTGCCTTTGAGTACAAACGTGTCGATCCACACCTCCAAAGGCTCTCCAGAGTGAGAGGTGTGATAAATACAACATTGTAGTGGGGGAGCTCGCCCAGGCAGTGGCCAAATGAGACTCCTTAGCCTGGAAGAGGGAACACGGAGAGGGAGGTGGTTGTGGTTGCTGTCTGAAAAGTCATCAATGGCAGGGGAGTTGCGAACAAGAGGAGACAGTTCTGTTTTTCCAGGATGAGAATATGGGTCAGCAAACGAAAATAGCAGCAGCAGCTGAAAGCAAACCATGCTGGGTGACTTGTGAGAGATTGCAGCAAAGCTGTAAAACAGCTTCTGCCAGGAATTTGGGAACTGTCAGGGTTTGGCTTTTTGGTTTTTTTTACCAGGCGGGTAATCAGATATTGGAGGAGAAGCCCCCAGATGTGGAATCTCCATCGCTGGAGATGCTCAGAATGAGACTGAACACACCCTGAGCAGTGTGGTGTGGCTGGAGTGGGGGATTGAGGTAAATGACCTCCCCTCATCCCTTCCAACCTGCACTGTCCTGTTGTCCCAGTGGGGAGTGGCTGCGTGTGCTGGACGGGCAGGAGGTTTCCAGGCTGGAATTCACAGGATGGGCAGAGAGATGTTTTTTCGAGGCGTGGGTGGGATGGGTTTTTTCTCCTTCTGGTTAGGAATTCTATTTATAGTTACCCATAATCAGGATTTGGCTCTGGGAGACCAGCGGAGGAGTTGTGGGCATGGTGGGCACCCCCTCTCTGCAGCTGTGACAGGAATCACTTAGGCTGGACTGGTTTAACCCCGGCCCAAAGCCTCCTGGGGGCAGAGGGGGCTGTTCCAGGGCTGTCCAGGTGTGTCCCTGCCAGGTGTGAGGGTCCCTGTGCACAGAGACACTTGGGGCTCCTTCCAGCCTGGGGCTGCTCGGTGTTCCCGTGTCACCTGAGGGATGTCCCCGCAGCTGCACTGCTGAGGTCACGGGGGTCCAGAATGGCTTGGGCTGGAGGGACCTTAAGGATCATTCAATTCCAACCCCCTGCCATGGGCAGGGACACCTCCCACTGTCCCAGGCTGCTCCAAGCCCCAATGTCCAGCCTGGCCTTGGGCACTGCCAGGGATCCAGGGGCAGCCACAGCTGCTCTGGGCACCCTGTGCCAGGGCCTCCCCACCATCACAGACAGCAATCCCTTCCCAATATCCCACCCATCCCTGCCCTCTGGCAGTGGGGAGCCATTCCCACTTCTTCCCCAGAAGGGCTGTCCAGCCCTGGCACAGCTGCCCAGGGCAGGGCTGGAGTCCCCATCCCTGGGGGGATTCAAAGCCCTGTGGATGTGGCACTTGGGGACACGGGGCACTGCTGGCCTTGGCAGTGCTGGGGGAACTGTTGGACTCCATGGTCTGAGAGGGCTTTTCCAACCCAGGCAATCCCTGGATGGACTTGCAGGATGAGCTCAGGGGCTCCTCGGGATGTTGTTCTGCTGAGCTGCGTTAGAGCTGTTCAGGAGCCCTTGGAGAGAGACTCGGTGTCCAAACTGGGAGGTTTTAAGGAAATAAGGGACAGACTGTTCAGTGTCGAGCCTTGGGGGACACCTTTGGTCTTCCCACAGCTGATAAAGGAAATGTTCCACTCTCTGTTCTTTCTGGGGTAAAAAAAGACTCCTAAAGCCATGGCATCACCCAGTTTGACTGTGCTGTGTCAGGTTACATCTCCTCTAAAGGTGCCTCAGCTGCTGCTGGGAACCACCAGGAGAGCGGCAGCGAGCAGAGATGTGAGAGTTTAAGGATAAAACACGGTAAGAGTCTCCCCAGGCCCCAAAGTTCCTGTTCCAGGTGGCTGCCCAGGCCCCAGGTCGGGCTGAGTGTCCCCGCAGGAGCCGTCCCCGCTCCGTGGTCGGCCCCACGCGCTCCGTGTGCGTCACCAGGCTGGGCTTGGCTCTGGGAGGCACAAATCCCTCATTAGCAGGGTTTGGTGGCTCGCTCTGCTGGAACAAGGCGAACCTACCAGTTGCATTTCCCATCCTTTTCCAGATCTGTAGGAAGAGTGTTGTTCCCCTTCAGCACAAGGAGCTGAATCTTGCTTTTCTGGGTGTGGTTTTGGCACAGGTCCTGTCGTTATTACAATTTATTCTGAAAAGTCACCACTGCTAATTTATGCTGAGTCTCGTTCCCTCGGACTCTGGTTCCATCCAAGCCCCACATGGTGTTGTCCGCTGGCTCCTTCATCCAGCCATGGCAAGCACCTGGTTCCTGGCGACAAATTTATTCTAAAATTAGGCTTTTTAACTTGTTGGCCTTAGTGGGGCTTTGCCAAACATATATTTGGTGCTTTGGGTGGGTGGGGTGATCTTGGCCGAGCGTTCTGCAGCTCAGGGTGGGGTTGGCCACCCTCACCCTGCACCGAGCACTCCGGCACGGGCGGATCCACGTGGGATAAATCCGGGGTGTGACACCTCCAGCTGGTGGGGCTGCTCAGCTCCGTCCTCCCAGGAGCCTGGGGGAGCTGGGAACGCAGCCTGGGAAGCTCTTGGAGCCGGCAAGAGGGTCAGACACTGGCGTGGGGCTTCTCCAGGGAATGCTGCTGAGATTGAGCCCGTGGAGAGTCTCTGGAAGGCTCTTGGTGTTGCTGTTACAGAAGACACGAGACCACTTAGGAGTTTGCTCCTTCCTCGCTGTAAAACTCCAAACAAAATCCCGGAGTTGGTGGGTTTGGGGGGTTACTGTGGAGTCATTTGTTCTCACTGGTGCACTTAAATACAGAATTCCAGGCTGGTTTGGGTTGGGAGGGACCTCAAAGCCCATCCAGTGCCACCCTGCCATGGGCAGGGACACCTCCCACTGTCCCAGGCTGCTCCAAGCCCCAATGTCCAACCTGGCCTTGGACACTTCCAGGGATCCAGGGGCAGCCACAGCTGCTCTGGGCACCCTGTGCCAGGGCCTCACCAGTGACAGGAGTAATTTCTTGCAGTGTTGCTCTTGGAAATGGTTGAGGCATCCCAAAAGGTGTGGTTTTCACCATTAGAAACGTACTCAGTGAGTGGGGAGCGGTGAGGAAAGGGGATGAGGATGGATGCACCAAACAGCGCGCTGCCATCGCAGCCAGGAGCCGTGGAGAGAACACTCCCGATGGCAGGGCTGTGCCTCGGAGTCAGCAGTGGAAGAGGCCAGATGGGAATGTCCTTCCCTGTCTCCTTGAAGCCCCTTTCCCTCGGGAGCGATTCCCTTCTGGTGCTGACTCAGCTGGGCCGGATGAGCAGCACGAGGAGCCGGAGGAGCCGGCTCGGGGCACAGCAGCGCCGGCCACGGCTCCAACAAAATGCCTTTGAAATATCTTTCAGGGGGTTGTTGCTGTGCTTGGGGGAGCAAGCAGACTGAAAAGTCTCTTAAATAATTCTTGCAGACTAATGAACAAATTTGATTAAGGTTTGGCAGCTTTTCCTAATATTCCTTGTAACGAGGAAATGGTCCCAGTTCTCCGCTCTGAGAACACCCTCGTAATTAAACCATGAATGGGAGCAAATGTCCTGATGAGCACAGGACAAACGAATATTAAACCCCAAACCTCTCCTCCTGTAATCCCTGGGGGATGGGACAGGGCTGTGTGTCCTGGAATGTCAGAGGCTGTGAGAGGTGGAGCCTGAATTTCGGCCCCTCAAGTAGGGAAGTTCTCTACCCAGTTCCCCTGAATAATTATCATTATTACTATTACTATTACTATTATTATTATTATTATTATTATTATTATTGTTTTGTTGTCATTAATGTTAATAATAATAATAATAATGATAAAAAACATGGAATGGTTTGGGTTGGAGGGACCTTAAGGATCATTCAATTCCAACCCCCTGCCATGGGCAGGGACACCTCCCACTGTCCCAGGCTGCTCCAAGCCCCAATGTCCAGCCTGGCCTTGGACACTGCCAGGGATCCAGGGGCAGCCACAGCTGCTCTGGGCACCCTGTGCCAGGGCCTCCCCACCCTCCCAGGGAACAATTCCTTCCCAATATCCCACCCATCCCTGCCCTCTGGCAGTGAGGAGCCATTCCCTGTGTCCTGTCCTGTTTTTTCTTCACCTTCTATTAAGCAACATGAGATTCATGTTGTTGTTGGTTCAGAAACGTGGAAGCTGCTGGAATTCAAATCCTGAACCTTTGGAAGCTGTGGGATTTGAGGAGCATTCCCTGATCCAGAGAATTCATGGTGTGGATGCTGCAATCCCTCATCAGCCAGAGGTTTAACGTTGGTGCTGGATGAGCTGAAATAATTAATGGCAGCAGCTTGCACCAGCTGGGAAGTCACCTTGATGCCGGGGGTATTTGAGACCAGCAGGATTCCAAATGAAGCCATTCCCAGGAGCAGAGGGAAGGGAACGGGCGGGAGGTTGTTATTCAGGAGTGGAACTGCTGACAACAACTGCTCCTGCTGGCATTGCTGGGGGTGGAACTGACAGGTGAAACGAGGGGGAAGATACAGGTTTATTGAAATGCAGGGGAGGAATCAGGTAGAGAGGAGCCAGTACAGATCAGCTGCAATAAAAACGGGTTTTCCAGCTGAACAGGAACAATTCCTAAGAATTTTGTGTTAAAACAGGTGTTCAAGCTCTACATTTTGCTGTTGGTTTTTCCTCACAAGCCTCTTTTATGTGCCCAGGATGCTCAGCCCAGTGCTGCAGAAGTGGAAAGCCAAAAGGGGAGGAAGGGGTTAAACCAATGCAGGGAAACAAAGGCTTATCCTGAACTTATCCTGGAGTCAGAACGTAAATAACAGCAACCCCACACTCTGGTGGGAGGGAGGCACGGGCTGGTTTTATTGTCCTGGTTCGTAGCAGGACTGACCCATCCTCTGAGACGCTCCTGTCAAGCCTGACAAGCGGGGAAATGGGGAATACAAACAGCAATTCCCAAAGATGTGGGGAACGGGCTGTTTACCGCTGGAATCGTCACCCTGGGCTTGTCACAATCTGCTGCCTGGTTATAAAAAGCAGCGTCCAGCACGGATAACGCTGGGTTTGCATCCCCAGTGACAGGGGAGATGGAGGAATCTGTGCTGGGCTGTTGGCACCGGCTCCTGCCTGAAATTCAGATGCCACAGGAATTGCAGCGGAAGGGAGCCCAGGGCCCTGTGGTGGAGCAGCTGCAGCGTGGGGAAGGAGGGGTTGGAAGTGATTTATAGGGAAGCTGCTGCTTGCTTGGTGCTGAGCAGCACCGAGGGTGCTGTGGGACTTCAGGGATTTGGGGAGAAAACGTGGGAGAACTGCTGCTAAATGAAGGTTTTGTTGGGTTGGAGGGCGGTGCTGGTGCTGCCCTGGCTGGACACTGCTTTGGGTTCTGGGTTTTCAGAGGACACGAGGAGGTGGTGCTGCTCCCCTGCCCTTTGCAGAGGAGCCTGTGTGTGTTCACTGTCCCCGTCCAGTGTCACAGCTCGGGTGACAGTGACCAAAATGAACAATCCCAGGGAAAAGTGGCGCTTCTTGGAACTGAATCTGAGCTTTGTGCTGTGACACGGCTCCACCGGGGGGTCAGTGGGATCCCACTGCCAGAGTGGGATCTCCGTGTTCCTGCTCTCGTGGGAATCTTGGAATGGTTTGGATGGAAAGAGGCGTTAAGGACCATCCAGTGCCACCCCTGCCATGGGCAGGGACACCTTCCACTGTCCCAGGCTGCTCCCAGCCCCAATGTCCAGCCTGGCCTTGGGCACTGCCAGGGATCCAGGGGCAGCCACAGCTGCTCTGGGAATTCCATCCCGGCCCCTCCCCACCCTCCCAGGGAACAATTCCTGCCCCATATCCCACCCATCCCTGCCCTCTGGCAGTGGGGAGCCATTCCCTGTGTCCTGTCCCTCCAGGTCTTGTCCCCAGTCCCTCTCCAGCTCTCCTGGAGCCCCTTTGGGCCCTGCAAGGGGCTCTGAGCTCTCCCTGGAGCCTTCTCCTCTCCAGGTGAGCACCCCCAGCTCTCCCAGCCTGGCTCCAGAGCAGAGGGGCTCCAGCCCTGGAGCAGCTCCGGGGCCTCCTCTGGGCTCTCTGCAGCAGCTCCAGGTCCTGCTGCTGTTGGCCCCGGGCTGGGACCCGTGACCTGTGTGACCTTTCCCTTTGCTCCCTTCGGCTGCTGGGAATCCTCCCTGCTCACGGGGGGTTCCAGCTGTGGATGTGGGCAGAAGAAAGGGTGAGCAGGAGCAGCTGCAGTGATAGGGATAGTTGGGAACAGAATCCCACTCCAGGATAAGTGTAAAACCTGGAGGAGGTCAGAACTTCACCATTAACGTTCCAACAATTTATTTTAGCAACTTGAGAGATGAGGAGATTCGCTATTTAAATGAAACCACAGGTTTCCTTCATCTGCTGTCTGGCTTTTCCCACTGGGATAATATGAGAAATTGGAATCTAACAGCATCTGGATGAACCTGTCCTGTTGCAGGGAAAATCTTTCTTCCTGCAGGTATTCTGGGGTTTAGGGAATTTTCCACTAATACCAACCTGTGCTGTGTCGGTTCTGTCTCCTGCTGCTGCTGTGTTGAATAACAGTAAACTAAAAAAACAGATATTTTTTTTAAAAAAGCTTAAACTTACAAATCTGCCTTCCTTCCCTCCAGCCAAACCAGAGGAGTCCAGAGCAGCCGAGGCCGTGACTGGGAACGACATCACAGCTCCTCCCAACAAGGAGCTCCCTCCCAGCCCGGAGAAGAAGGCCAAGGTAGGAGCTGTTCCGTGTCCACCATCTCCGCTTCCCTGGGTTTTATTTGCCAGCTTTTCCTGCTTCCTCAGCTCTGCCAGCCCGAATTCTGTTTTCTGAGCTGCCACTTGTGAGCCCTTTCCCTGGAGCAAACCCGCCCAGTTCCGGAGCTGCCCGGCCCAGCCTGTGGCCAGGGGGACTGGAAATGCCCTTGACAAAAGTGTGGAAACTTTATTTCAGTGAATTCCCCGGCTGCTGGTGGTGGTGTAGCAGTAGTAAACACGTAGTAAACGTGTGGTAACACCTGCGCTCACCGATTCTCTGTGAGCTGTTCACAGCACATTTCTGGGCACTGCCAACCCTGCTCAGGCCTGGCTCCTCTGCCTTTGGAGCTTCCAGCATGTGGCAAATTCCCCCCCGAGTGTCCCCAGGAGGGCTGGGAGGGCCGGGGGCTCGCTCCCCTCGAGGCCCTGCCCGTGTGACCGCGGGAGCTGATCCGATGAGGATTTGGAGCTCGCAATCCCCGTGTGCCCGTAATTGGAAAGCTGCGGCCCGTGGATTGCACGGAGCTCTGGATGCCAGGAGCACCCAATGACTAATCCAGCTTTAGCAGCCATTCCTTCTGTTGCTTTCGATGCTGCTGGGATAAATCCCGTTGGTTTGGAATTGAATGGCAGAATCCCCCGGCCCCGGAGGCTCTGCTGCATTTCGGTCTTTGTTGCACTCAGAAAACAGAAAGCATGTTATTATTATTATTATTATTACTACTACTACTACTACTATTCTTATTATTATGATTTGTTTCTTTTAAAATATCACTTTTCTGTTGTTGCAGCTCAATGTTTTGGTTTACAATGCGCTATTTTTTGTTGTATTTCTTTGGTTTTATCCTGGATTTTGCTTTTTGGCCCACCCCTAAAGCCTGCCGCATCCACCTCCTCTCCAAAGCCGGCAGCAGCGAAAGCCAAGCCCTCGGCCACCACCAGCCCCAAGCGGCCGAGCTCGGCCACCCCGGGCACAAACAAAAAGCCCACGAGCCCAACTGCAGGTCCTACTCCAGGCACCACTTCCAAACGCCCCGGCACCAGCAGCACCCGTCCCTCCACCTTAACTCCAAAAGAGACTAAACCAAAGGTAAGAACCGCCCGGCTCTGGGGGAGCGCCCAGGGCTCACTGCCAGGGGAGGTTCCCAGCTCCTGCCCCAGGCAGAACGTAGTTCCTGTGCTAGGCTGAGGTCAGGAGTGGGATTCAGCGTGCTGGGAGCCGCAGGGCTCTTGGGAGCAGCTTCCATTGACCCAGGGATGGCATCGGGGCCCTGGCACTGAATTGTGTCACCACGGAGGAGAATTAAACCTGAGTGTGTTGCTGAGATTGTCCTGAAGAGCTGCCATGAATCGGGGTCCCAGGCTGGGCTGGGTTGGGAGGGACCTTAAATCCCATCCCATCCCACCCCTGCCATGGGCAGGGACACCTCCCACTGTCCCAGGCTGCTCCCAGCCCCAATGTCCAGCCTGGCCTTGGGCACTGCCAGGGATCCAGGGGCAGCCACAGCTGCTCTGGGCACCCTGTGCCGGGGCCTGCCCACCCTCCCAGGGAAGGATTCCTTCTGTATACAACTCCTAAATCCAGACAAGAACGTGGGAAGCCTGATTGGAGACCTTTGATGTTAATATTGAAGCAAAACAAATCCGCGTGAAGGTTCCGTGTTTCCCACCGATGGTCATTCTCTGATGTTTGGTCACTGCAGAGCTGCACAGAGAGAACTGATAACACTTAGCAAATGTTGGAGATTGGTAATTCCCCAAAAGAGAGGGTTCATGGACAGTGTGGCATCTCCCAGACAAGCAGGGAATCCCCGTGTGTCAGGAATGGGAGCTGTCCCTTGGATGTTTCCTGTGTTAACTTGGGATCTTACAGAGTGGAGGAATTCAAGTTTAAAAGGGAATGCCAAAATCTATTTCAGCTTTCACTGATGGCTAGACTGCACCACTCCTGCTGTATTAAGCTGAAATTACTGCATTTGAGTGTCTTTTAGAACTAACTAAAAATAAGAGAAGGCAAACGAAAGCCCAGGTGTAAATCTGCACTTTTCTCTGAGCTGGTGACTTCGGTTTGGTTCAAGTTTTTGGATCATTCCGAATCCCTTTCGGATAAAATCAGGTTTGTCCCCATGCATTAACTCAGTATTTTCCTACTTCAGAGCTCAGGCAGTTGACAAACGAGTGCCTTACCAGGGACAGCAGGAAGGAGTTCCCCAAGTGAGGGGTGAGCCGTGGACACTCACTTCTCGTGTCCCCAGGGTTTAAACAAATTCCAGCTTCGGGAGCGTTCCTGCTCCCAGAGGATGGGAATCTCTCCCAGGAGCATTGCTGGGGGACTGATGGCTCCATTTGATCCAGAAATCAAAACCTCCTTCCCAGCTGGAGAGGCCTCCACACATCAAAGCGGAGCCAGCCCTCGGTGGGACCAGCTCCTCCGCAGGGTCCGTGCTCTGTGTCCTGCCCTCCACACCATCACTCGCTTCTGCACGTCTTCATTATGTTTTAATTGCATTACAACCTTTCAGCAGTGCCAGGCTTAATTAAGTGTTGAAGAATCGCAGCGATTTCTGTTCATTTCAGCCCTTTTTGGCACTTTGCATTCCCGCTGAGCGCGGCGCTGTGCCGGTGACATTCCGGCCGTTCTGACGCCGCCTGCTCCGTTCCAGGTCGCGGATGCGAAGCCCACGGAGAAGAGAACCTCCCTCTCCAAGCCTCCATCCTCCACCACTCCTAAAACTCCTTCCAAGAGCTCCTCTGCTGCTCCCAAGACCACGGCACCATCGCCGGTGACGGCAGCGGCTGCTGCCAAAACCACGGCGGCGTCTCCTCCCAAGAGGCCGACGTGTGAGTGCTCCCTCCTTTTCCCTTGGGAATCTGTCCTTCAGCAGCAGCAAGGTCCTGTTTGAGCAGCACCAGGTGCTCCCCATAGCTCCCTGACAGGAGGGGGGCAGCCTGGGGGGGGTCGGGCTCTGCTCCCAGGGAACAGGGACAGGAGGAGAGGGAACGGCCTCAGGCTGGGCCAGGGGAGGCTCAGGTTGGATATTGGGAATATTCCTTCCCCAGAAGGGCTGTCCAGCCCTGGCACAGCTGCCCAGGGCAGGGGTGGAGTCCCCATCCCTGGAAGTGTTCAAAAGCCACTCTATCCTTGTCTGGATTCTGACAGCAGCTCAAAGGTTTTTCTCTCCAGGGCTTCCTCTTCCAAATTCCCTTCAGGGCCAACCTGGATCAGCTCTGTGTGATCCAGGGTTAATTCAATTACTGGACACACTTGATTTAAGAGGAGGGATTCTCTGCCCTCTGTATTTTGCCATAGGAGCAGAATAAACACTAAATGAAAGCTTGGAAAAGCCAATCTTTGGAAGAGGACTCGGAACACCTGAACTGGTGAAAACCACAAAGGGTTGAGCAGAAGTGGAGCGTTTTCAGTAGAGCAGGAAGAATTTGGAGCTGAAATCACATCAGCTTCATCCAAAACCCATGTCCCACTTGTACTGCTGCTAAAGAGGGAACTTCCCATGAGTTCAGCAGGAAACCTGAGCAGTGTTTCAGATAAACTAACGCTGTTCTCACTCATTTTAATGGAGCTTGAGAGATTTAACATCAGATAAAATTATAGTTAAGTCTTCTCAAGTCTTTTCAAATGACTGGGCCCCAGTGGCAAAATTTGCCAATAGATGTGTGAAATGACACGGATTGGTTTGAATCCCAAAGCACGGATTCATAGCCCAGCCTTCCCAAAGGAATTGCAATGTTTCAGCTGTGCTGGGATGTGTTAGGCTTGATGGACATCCCAGACTTCATGCTCTGAAGTGAAAAATAAAATCTAATTAACCAAGGGTAGAGAAGGTGCTGCACATTCCAAGAGCCGTGTATCCTGTCTGATCCCCTGGACATCCTGGTAGAATTCATTTTGTGTGGTCTTGGAGGCCAACGGGAGCCCGGGAATGGGGGATCTGTTCTAATGAGTTGGGTTAATTCCTCCTGCCCAAAGCGAGCCGCGAACAAAGGAGCGCTCGCTGCCGACATTTGAAAAGAGACGGAGGCAGCGATGCAGAGCTGCAGGGAGGCTGTTCCAAGAGGCAGCATGTGCAGAGGAAGGGGCTGTGGCACCGGGAACGTGGTGGGGCCCTGCCAAGCACAGGCAGAGCCGTGTGGGTGAGGGAGGATGAGGTCAGCTGGAGGGACTCCACGGGGAGGCAAAGCCGCCCTGTCCGGGTCTGCAAATGCACAGAGGAGGCAGGAATGGGAGGAGAAGGGGGTCCTGTTCGGGGTGAGGGGGAAGCAGGGGTGGGACAGAGGGTAGTGGTGCCCTGGGGCCTCAAGGGAACCACGAGGAGCCCAGTGCTCATTGGTTTGGTTTGGTTTGGTTTGGTTTGGTTTGGTTTGGTTTGGTTTGGTTTGGTTTGGGTGGGATGTGGGCAGGGAGACCTGGAGCTCTTGGGGTCACAGCTCTGCTCAGCTCCTTCAGAGGAGGGGCCAGCCAGGGGGGGGTCGGGCTCTGCTCCCAGGGAACAGGGACAGGAGGAGAGGGAACGGCCTCAGGCTGGGCCAGGGGAGGCTCAGGGTGGATATTGGGAAGATTTCCTCATGGAAAGGGGGGTCAGACATTGGAATGGGGCAGTGGTGGAGTGCCCATCCCTGGAGGGGTGGAACATTCATGTGGATGTGGCACTTGGGGACGTGGTCAGTGGTGGGGAGCAGTTGTACTGGGTGGCCTTGCAGGGCTTTCCCAACGGTAGTGATTCCATGAATTTAGTTTCTCATTAAAAGTTGAGCCAGAGAATAAGTTTGGGCTGAAGGTGGTGTCTGTGGCTGAAGATGCTCCTCCAGGACACCTGCTGGTGCTTTGCTCGTGTCAGGCACTCGGTGCCTTGAGCTGCCATCAGGTTTCAGTCATTGTCTCACATGAAATGTGTGTGCAAAGGCCAGGTTTGACATTACAGAGTTTCACTTTTTCAGGTATTAAATGTCAGTCGTGTCTCTCTCTCTCTAAAAGAGAGCCATGGATTGTGCAGAGATTGATATTTTGATTTTTAATTTTATTTTTTTCGTTAGCTTTTGTTCCCCTCCCAGCGGAAATGGCTTTAATGTTTGTACAAGACCCCGCTCAGCCCTTCAGATCAGGCACAGATCAAAGTCTGTCACTGCAGACCACTGTCCCAGGGGTTTATCTGGGTTCTCAGCATCTCATGTTAACACAGACAGAAGTGCTCAGCGCTTGGCTCCCCGCTGACAGCAGCAGAAATAACATCTCTCTGTATATTAATGTAACACAATATTCCTTTGCCTTTACATAAACCTAAGCCTGTTCTGTCCGTGCAGTTTCCCCAATTAAAGTTGTGGTCTCGAGGAATGAAATGAGGTTGGTTTGCCAGCCCCTTGTTTGAAGTGTTTGCTATTAATTATGTATCTGTCCTTTAGGCCTTATTAAATTATCCAAATGGGTTTCACCTCATTAGCTGGAATCTTATCTGGGGTGTTTAATTGAATGCTTTTAGCAAAGTCAGGGTGGAATGATCCAGACTAACTTGGCCTGTAGTTATCTGCCTCTTCCCCTTGGTCTTTTTGGTATTGATATTCCATAAAGGACCCTGACAGCTGCTGGAGTTTTTCTAAAAATCTGAGACTAAATGAAAATTAAACATTAAAAAATGACGGTTTTCATAATTTCTAACTTAGGTCTTTTCCATTTATTACTTCGTTTCAATGTTGCCTTCCTTTGGCTCTTGGAATGCAGCAGATTTTACCCAAACTTGCTCACCAGTGATAGTAAAATCCCTACGATTTCACGATCAAAGAGCTCCTTAAAATAAAGTTCTGTTTCTAGTTTTCAGTCTGTGGTTTTTGCCTTGATGGGTTTGGCGTTTGGCTTTCTCCTGCTTGGAGAAGCGTGGCTGCATCCCTGCTTTAGAGTGTCCTCTGCAGTGTAATCAGGTCATGATCGTTGGGCTTTGCCCAAAGGCAGCTCAGTTTAGGGATTGATTTTTGGGTTTATACAATTAAAATAGGGGCCAAAATATGTGCAATAACTCCTGTGCAAGGAAATTGGCACAGGGCAGGACCGGTCTGGCAACGAGAGCAAGGTTGGGCAAGGACAAACGTGGGGTTGCTTTTGCTGCTTTTTAAAGAAAGGAAATGTTTTGGGGTGGTTTTTTGCTTGGTTGGGGGTTTTTTAACAAATGAAGGTGAGGGAGGATTAAAACACTCGCAGTGAATGCTGTCACATTCAGGAAGTGAACTTGAGGAGAAACAAAACGCAGCCCGTCCCCAGGTGCGTGGTGTCACTGAATGGGGATCCTGTGGCACGATTTGGTGCTTTTGGCTGCCAAATACGAGGGGGTTTTGCTGCCAGCAGGAGCACCCAGCCAGGTGCTCACACGGAGCAGTTCCTCCTTGGGCCAGTTCCAGGCCCGGAGTCCTGCAGGGATCCTCCCCTGACGCTCTGACCGCTGTGTTTGCGTTGGCAGCGATCAAGACGGACACGAAGCCAGCAGATGCCAAGAAAACCTCTGCAAAGTCTCCCTCAGGTAACTGCTCGCTTTCCATCTCACCCCAGACCCGTGGAAATCCTTGTTGTGAAAACCCTGCGAGACCATCGAGCCCCCCACCCATCCCCCAGCACTGCCAGGGCCACCCCTGGCCACGTCCCTCATATCCACAGGGCTTTTCAGTCCCTCCAGGGATGGGGACTCCAGCCCTGCCCAGGGCAGGAATTTTCCCAATATCCGACCTGAGCCTCCCCTTGCACAACCTGAGGCTGTTTCCTCAATCTGAGTCGAATCCCCTTTGTTGGGGCTGGGGTCATTAAGGGGGTCCCTGCACATCTCTGGGAATGGCAGTGCCCAAGGCCAGGCTGGACGGGATTTGGAGCACCCTGGGACAGTGGGAGGTGTCCCTGCCCATGGCAGGGGCTGGAATGAGGGGATCTTTAAGGTCCCAGCCCTCACTGGGATTGTATGGCAGGGGCTGGTCGTGTGACTGAGGAAGTTGGTGTGACAGGCTCTGACCCCTGTTCTCCCCCTTCCCTTCCCTCCCGCATTCCCCGCGATCTCGCAGCAGATTCCAGCCGCCCCAAGAGCGCTACTGGCAATGCCACCAAGAGCAGTGCCACCACTCCCTCCACCACGGCCTCCAGCGCTCCCAGCGTGCCCGGGGCGGCCGCCAGCCGGCCCAAGCCCAAAGCCGCCGCTCCCAAAGCCGCCACGGCCTCCACGGTGTCGGCGGACGCCAAGAAAACCACGGCCAAGGCTGCCAGCAAAGCCAGCGGCGCCTCCAAACCGCCCCGCCCGGCCAGCAGCGCCTCCGCCCCCGACCTGAAGAACGTGCGCTCCAAGATCGGCTCCACAGACAACATCAAGCACCAGCCCGGCGGGGGGAAGGTGAGCTCCTCCGGCCCAGCACCCGCGCTCGGGAGCGGCTCCGGGCTCCGCTGGGCTGGGTGGCTGTGGCCTCACCGCTCTCCTCGGGCACGCTCTGCAGAGCTCCTCGCTGGGGTCCTGCTTGCTGCACAAGGCGGGGTCCACCCCAGAGCCAGCCCCTGTTCCTTGGAGTACCTGCAGGGATTCAGAGCTCTGGCTCTGCTCTGCTGTCGTAGGGCCCGGCACACAAACTGCGTGTGGAAGGCTCAGAGTCTGTCTGTGTTCCAAAGCTTTGCCTTTGAGTAGGGGAATTGAGTCTGCTGATTGGTACAGAAGGTGGAATAGCGCACTAGGGTGAGGGAAATCTGAATTCAGGAGCAAGTTCCACAGCACCTGTCCCATGCCCCAACTTGTCAGGCCCGAAGCTGACATGAAATGAGTCTTTGGGGATCACCTGCGGTGGCCACGAGGAGAGGGTAGTGCTGAAAACCCATTAACAGAGATCAAACCTGGGGCTCTCACTGCCTCTTAATGTTCTTAACTGGCACTTCCACCATCAGTATCTCCCACGAACAAGAGGAGGGTTTGGGGACACACCTGCAGCCCCTGCTGAGCTTTAAACAACGTGGCTGTGGAACCACAGAGCCTCGATGAGCTGTTGTGTAAGCCCAGCCTGGGCCTGGCCACGTGTGTTAGCAGCAGCCAGAGGGCTCTGATCCCCCCCAGTGGGACAGATCTTTCCACTTCTCTTTGCTGCAGCTCTGTGGTGCTGAATAACCCGGCCCAGAACTTTAATGGGCTGCCAAGGGAGCACGTTCCATGCTGGGAGCCTTAATCTGCTCTCAGGCACATTAAAGTCAAGGGCACTCCTGGCTGGGTGTTGTGTGTCCCAGACAGCATCGATACAGCATGGATTTACCCTCAGAGTCAGCAGTCTCCTGGCTGTGCAGCAGCGCAGCACAGCCCTCCCTGTGGCAGCTTAAGGGACTTTAGTTCGCATTTAATTGCGCTGTCCTTAATTTTTCTAAATATTTTCCTAGAGTTATTCAATCCTAACAAGTGCCTTGTTAAGCAATTTGTCCTTTTTTTTTTGTAGCCTTATTTACACTGAGCCGTTTTTAGAGTTTGAGGATGTTGTCGTGTTGGGGGTTTTTTGTTCACTGGTCTGCAGGTTAGTGAAATACACGGTTTATGCTGAGCCTCCCCCAAAAATGCAGGCTCTGCTGCACTTCCCTGCATCCAAATTAGCAAAACAATGGATATTCTCAGGTAGCTGCTGAATTTTTATGAAACCTGTAAATTTTCCTTCCGTTTTCTGCGCTCTCTGGGTGCACCTGCCTTTTGTTAGATAAAAACGAAGTGAGCTGTAGAGCTCAAACCCTGAGTGTGGGTGGGAGTCCGAGCTGGGAGCACGGGCTGTGTGTCCAGCAGAGCTCTCAGAGCCCCACACCAGCCCTGGCTGTCTTTGCCTCCCAGATCCTTCGTGGGAAGGAGCCGGTCCCGCGCTGCCCTTGGGTTCCCCGGGGATTTGGTTGGATTTTTTTTGGCAGGATCAATGTCCTGGGCTCACTTGGATCCCGAGGAAGGGCACCGGGAGCTTTCTGAGACATGGAGAACTGAATCCTTGCTCTGTGCCCCCAGGGTGCCCGCTCCACCCAGGGCTGTGCCCTCCCGCCCTCAGTGTCACCGTTCCCGGGCACGGGATTATCCTTGGCCCGGGAATTAGAGCATGCGAGGAGTTCTCCTGGGTCATCTGCTGCGGCAGGTTTATCCGTGTTCCTGCCCACACTTCTGCTTTTGCTGGTTGAAATCATCCCTTTGTCTCCATCCAGGGGAAAATAGAGAAAAGGCCAGACTCAGCCGCCGCCGTGCCCAGGTCTGAACCCAGCGCGGGCACTAAAGTGGCTCCTAAAGCAGCCGCAGCAAAAGAGGGGGTCCCCAAACAGCCCAATGGGAAAGTGAGTTCCTTTCACACTTTTCTCTGGGGGAGATGAAGGAAAACGTTTCCATTTTGAGTCACTGTCCCTCCTCTCCAGCTGTCCTGCTCTCTCCTGTCAGTGGCACTGTTCCTCGCACAGACACTTCCCGTCCTCTCTCGTGCACCCCGAGATGTTCCCAGGGAAACTCCTCCAGGGAGGGACCTTCTCCACATCTGCTGGAAAGGTTTCCAGAGCAGGGTCCTCCAGTTTCACTTCCAGGTTGATGCAGGCTTAACTTTGAGTCAGAGGTTTCCCTTAAACCCAGTGTTTCACACGCACAACCAGTTTGTAACGAGGCACAGAGGCGGAGTTCAGAGCTGCTGCTTTCCAGACTGCAGAAATGAAGGAGTTCACATCTTTCCTGCAGTATTCCCGACCCAGCTGTACCAAAACTCTGTAACTCTGTGCACGAGGCCATCACCATTGGATGGGTTACTCCAGAGTACAAGGGGATGGCCTGAGGTGGGAGTGCCGCAGTGGAATTCCAATATCATCAGGCAGGAATGGTCAGGAAGGAACAGGATTTGTACCTGCAGGGAGTCAGTGAACCACCCCGCACTCCATGGCACGGGTATGTTCCCAGAGCTGCTGTTCCCTGAATCCAGCCCTTCTGACCTGGCTGAGGAGCTCTGGGAACCTGCCCAGGTGGGAGTCTTGGGTGATCCCTGCTGTGCTCCAAGTTTATCCCCTTTTGTAGGAATCAGGGTGCAGCTTGGGCGCGCTGGTGCTGTGGTAAATAACTCCAGACTAAACCTGTGTTGTAACTAACCTTTGTAAGCACTGGTGTCTAACCCAGCCACTGCTGTGAGTAAAGCTCACCTGAACTACTTCTTTTGTATTTAAAAATCACAGAACCACTGAGGCTGGAGAAGCCCTCTGGGATCGTGGAGTGCAGCCATCCCCCAGCACTGCCAAGCCACCACCAACCCCATTCCCATGCCCTTAAATCCGAGTCAGTGTAAAGGAGAAACAATTCCATTAACACAGGACTCATCTGGGATCATCCAACCGAAGGTTTGACCACCTTCAACAGAAAAATGTTTCTCAGACCCAGCTTTACTGCCCAGGGGTTTGGAGGGACATTATCCAGGGCTGGAGCCAGTCCAGGTGTGGGCATGGAGCAGCTCCCAGCGTGCTGGGAGTGGGGGCTCCGAGGGCTGGCTCTCCCTGCTCTGGGGAGGTTTCCCACAGCCATGGGCAGTCCCATCCCTCTGGGCTGGCTCTCCCTGCTCCAGGGAGGTTTCCCACGGCCCTGGGCAGTCCCATCTCTCTGGGCTGGCTCTCCCTGCTCTGGGGAATCTCCCTGGGGCCATGGGCAGTCCCATCCCTCTGGGCTGGCTCTCCCTGCTCCAGGGAGGTTTCCCACAGCCATGGGCAGTCCCATCCCTCTGGGCTGGCTCTCCCTGCTCCAGGGAGGTTTCCCACAGCCATGGGCAGTCCCATCCCTCTGGGCTGGCTCTCCCTGCTCCAGGGAGGTTTCCCACAGCCATGGGCAGTCCCATCCCTCTGGGCTGGCTCTCCCTGCTCCAGGGAGGTTTCCCACAGCCATGGGCAGTCCCATCCCTCTGGGCTGGCTCTCCCTGCTCCAGGGAGGTTTCCCACAGCCATGGGCAGTCCCATCCCTCTGGGCTGGCTCTCCCTGCTCCAGGGAGGTTTCCCACAGCCATGGGCAGTCCCATCCCTCTGGGCTGGCTCTCCCTGCTCCAGGGAGGTTTCCCACAGCCATGGGCAGTCCCATCCCTCTGGGCTGGCTCTCCCTGCTCCAGGGAGGTTTCCCACAGCCATGGGCAGTCCCATCCCTCTGGGCTGGCTCTCCCTGCTCCAGGGAGGTTTCCCACAGCCATGGGCAGTCCCATCCCTCTGGGCTGGCTCTCCCTGCTCCAGGGAGGTTTCCCGGGCCCTGGGCAGTCCCATCCCGCCCCGGGGCTCCGCAGGGTCTGTGGGAGCGTTCTCCCCGCGGTGCTCCCAGCCTGGCACTAACACTGTCTGTGCAGCCTCCTGTCCTTCACTCTCTCTCACTCTGCTCCTCGGTGGCTTCCCCCCCTGCACTGGGTCGAGTCCCACACAGTCCCTGTTGCTCCACGAGCCCCCTCCTGCCGTATGACAACTCTAACCAGTCCTCTTCCCTTGTGTTGTTTTCCGTTCTGTAACGTTCCAGGTCCAGATAGTCTCCAAAAAAGCGAACTACAGCCATGTTCAGTCCAAGTGTGGTTCCAAGGACAATATTAAGCATGTCCCTGGAGGTGGGAATGTAAGTATGGGTCTGGGCAAGCTGTCTGTCTACTAACTCCTTCTCTCGTGCTGTGTTGGGTGTGTCAGCCTCAGGCGTGCTCTGCTGGAGGCAGCAGCTGTGGCAGAGCCCCGGGGCTGCTGGAGACAGCTCAGGCTGGAGGATTCCTGCATTTCTCTTGGGCTGCCAGGCTGAAGGTGTGTGTGTGTGTTTCACAGTGCACAGCTACCCGCGGGCTGGTCCTGCTCTCTGGGCTGCCCATGGCCAAACTGGGGGTGGGGACGTGGCCGAGCCTGGGACTGGACTCGCCGGGATTCCCTCGGCACCTCCTCGCTCCCTGACCTCCTGCGGAACTTGGATTTCCCAGAGCAGATCCATTCTGGCCTGGAAGTGCCTGTTACTCTCCCCTGGCTCGCAGGCCCAGCTGGAGCCACGCTCGTTTCACTTCTTGTTTCACAAAAAGGACTTTGGAGCAGGCAAAGACTCTGGGACTTAATCTTTGAGCTGCGATTAATTTCTAAATTTAAAGGCTGCTTGTGTCTCTGGCAGCCGGGCTGAGCTTGTTAAAATAGAAAGTTAATCTGGTGGTGTCTGCAGCTCGGTTTGGGGTGTGAGTGCTCAGAGTGTCTGCCAGGCAGCCCGGGGTAACTGGCCAGATCCTACAGCTCGGGAGAGCCTGAGCATGGTCTGGGGGCCCGTTTCCACAGGGCACATCTGTGCTGCCCTGACAAACCTGGGCTGGGCTATTGGCACAGGACAGGCTCAGGAATGCAAAGTTTGGGTGGTGTCAAAGACACTGAAGGACTTGAGCCCAAGGAGGTTTTTCTGCAGGCGTTTAAATGTCCCAGGTTCCTGAGGAGCGACGTCCAGCTGTCACATCTGGTGATGTGTCCAGGGTTGGAGCCTGGTGCAGTGACACAAACCCTGCTCAGGACCTGGCTCTGGAGCCAGCCGGGGGCCACCCTCCCTGGGAAATCCATGTCCAACTGGCTGAACCTTTACATGGCCGATTTTCCCACAAATCTTTGCAAGAGGCAGCCAAACGTGGGTTCTGAACAACTGCTTCCCTCCAGGTTGGTTGCCAGGGTGGCCAGAGACAGATGCTGGGGTCACACCTGTGCCACTGAACCCAGGCTGCCTCCCCCAGTCACTGGACACACGTCCCTGCTGCCCTCCTGGCCGGGGATTTGGGATTTGTGCTTCTCCCTTGCTGTCTCCATGGTTTACACCGTGTTCATGGGAGTGTTTCCCACGGAAATGCTCCCACGGGAGAACTGGAAATGCTGGTGTTGAGCCCTCGGGGCGTTTCCAGTGCCTGTGTCTGTTCCTGCCGGCTGTTCCACCTGGTTCTGTCCCCCAGCCCGGGACAGGCTGTTCCACAGTCGGTGGCAAAGTGCCTTTGGCCTCACTGGTGACAGTTTCTGGAGCAGCTGGTGGCATTTCCCTGTCCGTGCCCTCCAAGGAGCTGGATTTTATAAACCGCCTCAATTTTGCCACCTTCGCCTCGTTCAGCCTTTCAGGAGCCTCACAGGTGCCTTTCCTGGTTTTTCAGGCTGCCAGAAATGGGATGGAAATGTGGGGGATCTTTTCTTGCTTGCTTAACTGTGCCAGTGACGTGTCCTTCTGCTCGTGGATCACCGTCCTGTCCTTCCCTCTCCTCTGCCAGGCATTCCCAGCCCCAGGGACAGCTGTGTCGCTGCTTCCTTCTTCTCTTCTCCTCTCCCACACTCTCCTTTCACCTCTGCAGTTTTGCTCCTTGCTCAGCTACTTAAGCAGCTCTTTATTCTGCATTTTCAGAGCCAAAACCTCATTTCCAGGTTCCAAATGCTCCCAGAGCAGCTCCAGGCAAGCACTCCCAGCCCTCCAGCACAGGCAGTGTGGATGTGAGTGCCCAGTCTGTCTTCCCAGGAAAGCATTTTCTTTTATTCATTTTTGTGTCTTCTCGCTCCCTTTGGGGCTCTGTGATTTTAGTGACCTCTTCCAAGACGTTTTCTTGCTCAAGTGGTTGTGATGATCGCTTTTGATAGAATTCCCAGTGTTTAATTCCCTGGTGGGTCTGTCTGGAAGGTCTGTTCTGGTCTGTGCCTTCAGTTAAAGCTTTCAGGAATCCTGGGGACAGGAATGTCGTGGTTTAGAAACAATTTCTGATTGAGCTTTAGGGTTGCTCTGGTGGAAGTGACGGGCATGGAATGGTTTGGGTTGGAAAGGACCTTAGAGATCACTGAGTGCCACCCCTGCCATGGGCAGGGGATCTTCCACTGTCCCAGGCTGCTCCCAGCCCTGTCCAGCCTGGCCCTGGACACTGCCAGGGACCCAGGGAGTGTCCTGCCACCCCCCCCAAGTGGCTCCAGGCTGGGTCTCTGTTCAGGTGCCCATTTTGCCCTCTCTACAAGGAGATAATTCCTTCTCCATGCCAAGATTCCCCAGAAACCGTGCCCAGCAGCAGAAGTTGTTCCTGCTGACGTTACACTCTCCAGAGATACCTCGGCACAAACATAGTTCAGCTTCCTGGGGAAAAGCTTTTGTTGTTTTTTCTTTAGTATTTCCCACTCTCAGAGCCACTGAGGCTGGAAAAGCTCTCCAAGAGCATCGAGTCCAACCTTTGCCCAAGCTTCCTGTTCACAGAAAGCAGTACACAGGTAGATTTTACAGGGTGCAGGTGGTGTCTGTGTTGGTGAAGGTCTGAAGGGGCTTTGCAGTGTCCGTGTGTCTCTCTGTCCTGTGGCTTGGCCTGTGGATGGGCTGGGAAGTGGTCAGAGACAGAAAAGCTGACAAGAGTTGAGGCTCACACTGCCCACCCGAGCCTCTGCCAAACTTCCAGAGTTTGTTCCTGGCACCAGAGTCTGTGTTTGGCTCTCGGTGCCATCCCAGGGTGCAAACCCAGCTCCTGTTAGAGGTGCTACAAACGCCCTTCCGTGCAGCTGGGCTGGGCTGGGCTGGATCTCGGCTCAGGAGTCACAGCTGGCAGCAAACAGCAGGATCTCAAAGTGCCTTCTGTGAAATCTCATCCCAGCTCTGAGCAAGCAAGGACTGGTGATTAGAGCTGTAGTAACTTCACTCACAACCCCTGAGAAAGTCGAATGGGGGTTTGTGACTGACCTTTCGAGGGTGTTGCTGAGCTGGGGCCGTGGGGCCGTGGCAGGAGCTGAGCTGGGCTGTCCTGCTCCCCCTGGGCAGCATCCCGGGCCTCCTCCCTGCGCCCACGGAGCAGGAGGATCCGCGCTTCCCAAGGAAGAGTTACGGCAAATCCTCCTGGGAACTCCTGGAGTGGCTGGCGGGTGAAGGAGTTCCTGTCACATTCCAAAGGAAATCCTTGGATTTCCTCTGTGCACTGACCTGGAGCAGAACTTCTGAGCCTGCAGGTCCCAGCTGGGGGCTGCTCTCACCACTGGCATTGGTCTTTGAGAGAGATGGATGCCTGGAGCAGTGCATTCCATGTGGGCACCGTGATCCCTCAGAGAATTCCAGGCTGGTTTGAGTGGAGGGACCTTAAGTATCATCCAGTGCCACCCCTGCCATGGCAGGGACACCTCCCACTGTCCCAGGCTGCTCCAAGCCCCAATGTCCAGCCTGGCCTTGGGCACTGCCAGGGATCCAGGGGCAGCCCCAGCTGCTCTGGGAATTCCATCCCTGCCCTCTGGCAGTGGGAAGCCATTCCCCGTGTCCTGTCCCTCCATGCCTTGTCCCCAGTCCCTCTCCAGCTCTCCTGGAGCCCCTTTGGGCCCTGCAAGGGGCTCTGAGCTCTCCCTGGAGCCTTTTCCAGGCTGGAGATGATGGTGGGGAGCAGAGGCTGGAGCTGGGGCTCGGCCCTGGCCCTGCAGCAGGAGGTCTGTGAGGTGACCCCAGGCCTGGTGACCGTGGCCGTGTCCCCAGGCCGGACAGGAGCCGTGTGGGGACCGTGGCAGCGGGGTTGGCTCTTCTTGTCCCTGTTCCAGGGCTTCTGTGCCCCGTGGCTGTGCCCTGGGCTCAGCCCCGTTGCTGGTTCTGTCCCTCTGTGCTGCTCTCTGCTCTCAGCTCTGTCCCTCAGTTTAACCCCCCGGCTCTGAGTGACCCCAGCGCTGCCGGGAATGCCAGGAAGGATTCCTGGGAAGCAGCAGGAGCAGTAACCCTCTGTGGGAGAGCAGGGGCACTCACGAAGCACAACGTGGTGCTTTGGCCTCCAGAGCCCGGAGAGGTTTCTCTGCGCTCAGCTGCTGCTTTTTGTCTCTCCAGGTGCAGATCCAGAACAAGAAAGTCGACCTTTCCAAAGTGTCCTCCAAGTGTGGATCTAAAGCAAACATCAAGCATAAGCCAGGTAGGAATTGCACCATTTCCTCATTTCTCTGTAAGTTTTGTCCCTTGAACGCAGTCCTGGACTGTGACTGAAATCGTTCAAGGGGTTTGTTGCTTTCAGGGCATGTCCCCGGTGCTTCTGGAAATTCCTAAAAGTGCTTCTTTCACAATTCCTGGGGGTTTCACGAGCAGAGAGGGGGATTGGGGGCTGTGGAATGTCCTCTTGCCTGTGAAGATCATCTCCAGCTTTGACTCATTTCTGCTTTTCCTGCTCATTTGAGAAAGATAACATGGATGCTTCCACGACCATTCCAGGAGATCCATGCTCTCAGAGGGCTTTGGGGCACTCGGAACATCCCGGGATGTTCATGGAACATGGAAGGATAAAGGAAATTCCCTCCAGTTCTTCAGAGCACACACAAGGCTCCTTTCAGCCTTGAGTCCACGGCAGCTCCTGCCTCCCAGAAAACCCTTCTGGCCCTTGGATGCCATTTTCTGGGATGAGCGTGTGGGAATTAGCCGTTCCCCCGAGAACACAGCGGTTACTCTGCGGGAATTCCTGGGAATAATCTCAGGTTCCTCCCTGAGCCAGGCCCAGTTCAAGGTCCTGGGGCTGGAGGCCTCTGGCTTGGCCTGAGGGATGCTCAGTTCGGTGCCCTCGGGATGGTCAGTTCGGTGCCCTCGGGCAGCCCCTTGCTGTGTGGGGACACTTCTCCGGCGCAGCCCGCGCACAAGGGACAGAGCTCACTGCCCGGGGCTGGGACTGAGCCCCACAGGCCGGTCTCTGTCCCCTCTGGGAGTGCCCTGCACCCTCCCAGCCTGCCAGGTGCCAGCAGCTCTCCCTCCTGCAGGAGCCCTGGCTGGGCGTTGGGAACGCGGTGCCACGGCCGCGACCTCGGCGTGCCCAGCGCTCGGAAATAACGAGCTGGGAGCCACAATCGGTGCCCTTGTGCAGGCCTGATGAGGGCACAGCCACCCTGCCAGCGGCTCCCACAGCCTTTAGCTGCTCCCGTTGGACCAAATTCCTTGGTTTCCACCGCTGGCCGTGCCAGGCTGCCGGAGGGGGGCTCAGGGTTTAATGATGTCGATGGGAAGCAAAGCTGCGCTTAGCAAGGCTTCAGCTGGGCCTTGGAGGAGCTGCTGGAATCCGGACTGCAGCCAGTGAAAAAGGTGGCCCTGGCCATGCAGGGGGGTTGGAATGATCCTTAAGATCCATGATTCCAACCCGTGGGTGTGTGCACAGTCTGGTTCATCAGTAAAGGAGGCACCAGGAGGATCAGAGGGATGGAGCATTTCCCCTGGGAGGAAAGGCTGGGAGAGTTGGGATTGTTCAAGAGAAGAGAAAGTTTTGGGGTGACCTCATTGTGGCCTTCCAGGACCTGAAGGGAGCCAAGANGGGAGAGTTGGGATTGTTCAAGAGGAGAGAAAGTTTTGGGGTGACGATTTCCAAGGGCTCGGAGTGCCAGGACAAGGGGGAATGGCTTCCCACTGCCAGAGGGCAGGGATGGGTGGGATATTGGGAAGGAACGGTTCCCTGGGAGGGTGGGGAGGGGCTGGAACAGAATTCCCAGAGCAGCTGTGGCTGCCCCTGGATCCCTGGCAGTGCCCAAGGCCAGGCTGGATGGGGCTTGGAGCAGCCTGGGACAGTGGGAGGTGTCCCTGCCCATGGCAGGGGTGGCACTGGGTGATCCTTCAGGCCCCTTCCAACCCAACCCATTCCAGGATTCCGTATTCTGTGATCACTGGGAACTGCAGTATTCTGAGATCTATTCCATTCTGGAAAAATCTTGCTGAAATCCTGCAGCTCTTTTTCTCACCTCCATGTTCTCCTGGGCCTGCTGTGCTCCTGCAGTTGCCCCCAGGCTTTCCCTGCCTGCGGAGCCACAGGTCGGGCGTGTGCCAGGGAGGAGCCGGCCAGGCAGGCAGGGGTGCCCGGGGATGCCAGGGCTGGAGCAGCAGTGGGGAGGGATAAGGAGGGGAGGAAGGCAGTGACAGAGGAGCAGGAGGTGTCCTGGCACTGATGAGTGCACAGAGGGCTGAGCTGCAGGGGCCTGGGCAGGGAGCAGTCGGAGTCAGCTGTGGAATGGCACCAGCGAGGGATGCTGGGGGTGGCATTTCCCACCTCTGGGGGAGGAGGCGGCCTCAGGAGCCCATCCAGGGAGGATCTCTCCGGCCTGTCTGGATGTGCAGCACTCCCCAGGGCCCTGTTTGCTGGCGTGGCTGGAAATCGCCAAACTCTTCCTGGGGAGAGGCCGAGCCAGTGAATGTGGAACTTGTCCTGTCCCTGCTCCAAAGGGTCCCCGGCAGCTACGGGGAGGGGCTGGGAAGGGAAGGGAACGCCCGGGTGGGACTGCTGGGGGCTTCCCCAAACTCAGCCCTGCTCTGTGTCCCTGCAGGGGGAGGAGATGTCAAAATCGAGAACCAGAAGCTGAACTTCAAGGAGAAGGCCCAGGCCAAAGTGGGATCTCTGGACAACGTGGGACACTCGCCGGCCGGAGGAGCCGTCAAGGTGAGTGCAGGGATCTGGCACAGCCAGGGAATGGTTTTGGTCCAGTTCTTGTCCTTCTCCTGCTGTTCCTGAAGTGCAGCTCCTCCACCACAGCCTCCTTGTTTCTGGGGCCTGCGCTGTGCACCCCGGGAGTGAGGCTGGAGCCCGGCATGAGGATGGTTGGAAAGGAGAGAGCTGGGCCCCACCTCGGGGTGCCTGACCCTGCTGGGCATTCCCCAGGGCTGGCACTGCCCATCTCCATCCTTCCTCTTGGGAGCAAGGATGGCTCCAAGCTGTGAGCCCAGCGCAGGGGTTGCAGTGGCCTTCACCCCCAGTGGAAGCTGCTGAGATCCACGTGCTCTGTGCTGGGAGAGAGCACCTGGCAGAGCATTCACAGAATCGTGGAATATCCTGAGCTGGAGGGGATCCGTCGAGCCCAGTCCCTCATCCCTGTTTGTGTGAGGATGAGAACAGATCCCAGCTCTCCTGGCTGAGATTCATCCCTTCTGCCACAGGAGCACAAACTGTCCCCAGCCTTGGCTCTGCACATTCCGGGTCTGGCTGCAGCAATGGGACATCTGTGCTCAGGCAGGGGACATTCCCTCCCTGAGGGACATGTGGGCCTGGCACAACCCCAGGGAGCTGGGAATTGTGCTCAGGGAGTCACTGGAAGGGATCTTAAGGATCATCCAGTGCCACCCTGCCATGGGCAGGGACACCTCCCACTGTCCCAGGCTGTGCCCAGCCCCAGTGTCCAGCCTGGCCTTGGGCACTGCCAGGGATCCAGGGGCAGCCAGGGCCTCCCCACCCTCCCAGGGAACAATTCCTTCCCAATATCCCATCCATCCCTGTCCTCCTTCAGCCTAAGGCCATTCCCCCATGTCCTATCAGTCCAGGCCCTCGGGCAAAGTCCCTCTCCAAATGTGAGGTCTGAGAAGATGCTGCTTCTAAAATGGGCTGTTGGCTCTGGAAGCAGCGAAAACCCCTCTGGGAGTGGCCTCAGAGCTGCCAGCAGGACAGGCAGACACAGGAGAGAGCCCTCCAAGCACTGGCATCCCCTGGTTGTCCCAGCCTTGGTTGGTTTGAGGATTTGTGTGTGGTGGGAGGGCTCAGAGCTGGGCTGGAGCTGTGGTGTTAAGCCCTGGGTGCGCTGGAAATCGGTGATGCCAGTCCTGAGGGGCAGCGGGACTCCCGAGCGGATGGAGCCTGTGCTCAGCGGTTCCTGGGAAGGCAGGGGAGAAGGGATGGGGACACGTCAGGATTCTCCTGTCTCCAGCCCTTTCTGGAAACTCCATCCTGGCAAATCATGGCTCAGGGAAAGCTGGAAGGAGCTGGAGATGCTGCTGCTGCGTTGGGAGGGACCTGGAACTTCCTGTGACGGAATTCCAGTGAACTGGAGTACGCTGTGAACTGGTGAACTGGTCCAGTACACTGGTGCTGTTGGCTGGTGATGGGTGCTTTCACCCAAGTTCCAAAATCTCACCTGTTCAGATTTAGTCTGATTTTGGAGTGTTTTCCCCCCTCTCCGTGGGTGTCTGTGGTGACACTGCCTGGCAGTGCTGGTGCTGTCCCAGTGTCTTTCCAAGCGAATGTGCCGCTCCCAGCGGGATCCCCCCAGGGCAGCAGACTCCTCTCCAAGGGCAGGGGGCTCAGCTCTCCGCCAGGGCCAGTAAAAGGCGGTGACTCCAGGTGGGATGAGCAGCTCTGGTGTGAGATCAGACCAGGATGGGATTCTCTGAAGTCACAGTCCTGGTTCATGGCTCAGCATCGAGGGAAAAGGAGCTCCTTGTGTGAACTGGGCCTTACTGGTTTGGGACCCACCATGTGTTAGAAACATGGAATGCTGGAGTGGGTTGGGATGGAAGGGACCTTGAGGACCATCCCACTCCACCCCCTGCCATGGGCAGGGACACCTTCCACAGTCCCAGGCTGCTCCCAGTCCCAATGTCCCACCTGGCCTTGGGCACTGCCAGAGATCCAGGGGCAGCCACAGCTGCTCTGGGTGTCCCCAGGTCACGATCCGGTGTCACAGCAGTGACCCCACTCGGCCCCGGAGCGCTGGGCTTTGTCCTGGCATTCCCTGGGCCGTTCCCTGGGCCGTGCTCCAGCCTGTCCGGCTGGGTGTGAGGGAGCAGCTGCTGAGCTCCAGGTGCTGAGCTCCAGGCCCCGAGGGCAGCTCGGAGCAGCTCCGGGGCCCCGGGGTCTGTGAGACCCCCACAGGGCCGGGCAGGGCAGGGTTTGCTTTCCCAGGAGCGGAGATTCCCGCTCCCATCACCTCCCGTCCCTGCGACCCTCCCCAGCGTCCCCGTCGCTATTGACCCGTGCCCACGATTGTCATTGTAGGCCGAGGGCGGCGCGNGCCGCCCTCAGCACCGCCGACCAAAGGGAAATGCAGAGCCTCGACACTCACATCCAAGAAACAAGTAAGTGCCCGCCCGAGCCGGGGGGAGGGAGCCCGGCAGCCCCGGGCACGGCGGCGTCGCTGCCACCGCAGCCCCCGACCCGCTGGTAGCGACGTCTGCAGGGTTGTGGTGCCTTTCTTTTAATTCAGAAAATTGCCTTTTATCTTCCAGGCATCTAATGATGACATTATGGTATCGTCTTCCATTCCCCTCCTGTCCCTTGTCTCCTC